>DWLH01001346.1:0-13307 GCA_018249795.1 Heliconius telesiphe telesiphe
ATGTGCATGTTGGTATCATTTAATGCATTTGTGTATATAATATTTTGTCTGTTTGCTGATTTGATGCATTTAGAATATATTTGATATTGTAAATGCACCTATATAGATTTATGAAGGAAAACTGAGCAGTATGAGAGGTAGGGGGAGACCACGATTAATCTTCGTAAATACGGTATCGAAGACACTGGAGGAAGGTCACGTTAATTGCATGAGGTCCGGAGGGCCTCTAAAGCAAGGTTGATGACAATGGACTAGGCGAAAGTAGCGAAAGACCTACGGTCTTTCCATATAATATTTTGCATTTATATATACATTATTCATACCGCGTTACTTTAAATGTATACTAAAATTTTATCCACCGTGGTCCAAAGTTAAGAGTTGGACGCGCATTTATCTCAGCGCCTGTCCAGAATTCAAAATGATCCTAAAGCTTAATTTTAAGCTACTAGTTTAATCTAAATGGATATTCATTATTGAGGCTAGTTTTGGCACAGGTGCACAAGCGTGCGACTGTCCAACGTAATAGGATGTGAGTTCGATTCCCACTCGAGGAAATGAAACATTTAATATTAGCAATTCCATAAGGATTGTGGATATAGCTTAAATATAATATTAATCAATTCTAATTAAGCTTAGAGTAAAATCTGTATTTTTATATAGATTTCTTTTTTTTTACCTTCACGATGTATCCCGCACACAACAGGGTAGGCAGAGGGAACCTAGTGTCAAGACACTCCAGTGCCACTTTCCGCCAATTTCTGGAGGCATTGCGTGTTGAGTAGCGGAACTCAACGCCGCGCTTTCCCCTCGACACCAAAGCGTAGAAATGAAAATATAGATGTAAATAAATATTTCATCACTTCGACTGGGGATCGAATCCACAAACATTCGAATTACAGGCACACTTTGTGCCCCTGCGCCACGACTAGCCTCTTTTACATATATAATTATATAATATCTTATTCGACACACAATATGTATGTTATGGTTATATATTTTTTTCACCTCCTTTGTTCTGTATTTAGTTACTAGTCTAGTTCCTTCAGTTTTAATTTATCTCCTAACGTGAAGTCTATGATTGTGAGGAGAGTAGGAAACATAAAGATTGTTTATTGACTAAAGAAATGCTTTAATGTATAATTATAACAAGCTGAGATTGCAGTTTATAATACGTGAATTATTTTACTCAAATATTTTTTTGTTATTTCCCTGTTCTGGTAGACGTATGGTGTTGGGTTCCACCACTTAAAACGATATATCTTGAATATTTGGCTGAAAGTGTAGAACGGTGTGTCTTAACAAAAGGTTCTACTAACCCAATGAATGCTATGCGGAGAATATCTAGCATAATCAAATATATTGTAACTTAACTTTGCTTCACGCTGTGTCAATGTGCGATGAAGATTAATCGTGGTCTCCCCCTACCTCTCATTTCGCTCAGTTTTCCTTCATAAATCTATATAGGTGCATTTACAATATCAAATATATTCTAAATGCATCAAATCAGCAAACAGACAAAATATTATATACACAAATGCATTAAATGATACCAACATGCACATTAGACATGTTAGTGTTGGCGTGCTATGTGCTAGTGCCATTACCGGATTATTATTATATGAGCCTACTTTTATATACAAAATGACTTTAATAAATGTGATTTTGGAGTCCTCTGTTATGGCGAAGTTGGTAAGTTTAGATAGTGTGAGTAATAGTTGTGAGTTCACTTCTCGTTCGGACGTTCATTTGAAAAAAAATATATATTTTACTTTATAAATAGAAAAATTGTACGAAAAACCAAACCAGAATATATTAACTGACGGAACCAAATGTAAAGAAATGAGCATGCTTCTGCTTCTTTTATTTTTTTTTAGTTTTTCTAATATTACATCTTTTTTTGAGAATTTACCATTTATATACGTTAGTTCTAGAGTCAAATGTACAAACCTCCCGAGTGCCATCTATATATAGTCGCGTTTACCGTCGCACGCTTGTGCCCCTACACCACGATGACCTCAAAAAGGTGTACCCACTTACGGCTTCGCCCGCTAGAAATACACAATTATTTTTTTACTTACCTTATTTCCATGTACATAAAAAAATATATATGTGGAGAGGATGTGTTTTTTCATTATATGTTTTCATATTATAACATATAGCAAGTTTATTATTATTAACTAAAGATTATATATGTAATTTAGAAATAAATGTAAAATAAAAATAAATAGTACTTTCTCTAACCCGATCAATAAAGTAACAAAAACAAAATAACATAGTAGTCCAAAATTTTATTGAGTAGAAATCAACCATCGCGAACAAAGTAAAATAATATCATATATCATTATTTCTAATGCAATATTGTAAAAAACAATTAAAGTCCCAGTCCTTTGTTACATTAACATAATTTTTATTTAATTCTTGGACAAAGCTTTACCCTTTAAGCTTTACCCGTGAACATGGAATATTTACATGAGCACTCGATTAACTTTTGTGTTGTATTTCAAAGATCAAAGAACAGCCACAAAGCAAATGTATGTTGTTTTTATTGTAAAATGACGAAGAGTTTAAGAATGAAGAATAGTTTAATATATTTTATATTTCAGGCAGTTATCAAAATTTTTATATAGCTGTAGTGTGCGCAAAGAATAAAGATAGTTTTTTTAGCCCTTAGCTTTATCCCGCACAGCTGGGTAGGTCGAGAGGACCTTTTTTATCGTGAGGAAACCCTTTTACGGATATGCCGTCCAAGTGGGCACTTGAGTGGGTTTTGTGGGACTCATGGACCGGCAGATATATGCCGTCCATAATACCCAATAAGACCTCATGGTCTGTGACGGTTGAAGAGCCTCTTCAACCGCCACAGGCCAAGGGATTCTTCCAAACCCCACAAGTAGAGAGACGTTTGACCTTCGTCTTGACATTGCATGTTAAATACTGGAACTCAATACCGCGCTTTGCCTCGATACCAGAGCGAAGTAATAAAAATATATTTTTTTTTATTTCCTCGAGTAGGAATCGAATCCACAACCCGTCGCATTTACAGTCACACTTTGTGCCCCTGCGCCACCACTACAAAGAGACTAGTTCCCCTTTTGAAATTGGTATTCTTATAAAGTCATATAAATGATAATATACAAAGCAGATAGCATTTACAAACTACACACCACGATTGTGGTTTCTAAAAAACTATGTTGTGTTCATACTAATTTCTCGAATTCAGAGCAAAAATATAGAACGGAAGTCTTATGTCGACACGTAGTTCTATTTGCCTACGCCGCTTTGCGAGATAATGTGTGATGCTAAATGGGTGCCACTTCGTTATCATATGGCGTAACTTATCACATTTTGCTTTACCGGAGCAGAATAACCAAATATGTTTTCCCCCGAATAAAAAACGAAGCTACAACCATCGCGATTAAAGTTAGACGTCTCACTGCGTCACAATACTCTACCATAAATTGTTTATCTACTTACATACTATTAGTATAAAGAATATTCTTTTTCTTGTACTTAGCTCATTTATTTGAATCAAAATAATAACGATATGATTTTCCTTCTCAATTTCACTTAGAAAATCAAAGTCAGGTCAGTCAGTCAGTTAAGGGGTATGATTTTATCTAAAAAGTAAAAGGGGAACGAACTTAGCTCTAGGTTCAACTCTACTTTTCTATATGCGAGATAAGCCATACATATCTTTTTCTAAATAAATGTATCTTTTTATTCATGGAAGATACGACAGAGTCTCATACTGTATAACACCGTTCTCCACTAAAACAGAGAGTTTTAGTTACATTCCATCAACGAAAACTAAAGTATATTTTTAACTTTTCGAACTGCGAATCGAACCCTCAATTATTGTATATATATAGAGTTCGTGAGAAATTTCCCAAATGATATAACTACTCAACCGATAATCATGAAACTTGCACACATATTCTTAGAACTATAAGAAAGTACATGGAATACTCTTTATTAAAAAAAGATTTCAAATATTTATATACACATATATTCTTTGGTTATAAGATAATAATAAATTTAAGCGAGCGAAGCCGCGTTGGCGTCTATTATATAATTTTTTTTTCCATACATTTTTGCAAATATTTACACAAAAAAAAAGATAAAAATCAATTACAATGTGTTCAACAATAAATTGTGTGAAAACAATTGTTTAGTCTTAAAGAAGTAGAAATAAAATAAGTTGTTTCTGAGTACAAAAGCGCGTCTGTCTCGTTAAGATTAATGCAGATGTATTCGGTCGTATGTCTTATTTCAACCACAAGCTAACTATATATTCCAAAGAATAAGTATCTTTTAACATATTACAAAGTAATATGTTAAAAGATACTTAAAACATATATGGTATATCATGGCCGTCGTGCTGGTGCAGCGTGGCGTAGCGTGGCTACGAGCGTGCGACCGTAAACGAGACGCTTGTGGGTTTGATTCCCACTCGGGGGATTGAAATATTTAATATTTTAATTATGTAACTCTGGTAACAAGGCAAAGAGTGGCGTTGTGTCTGTCCACTCAATACGCAATGCCTCAAGAATTAGGCGGAAAGAAGAGAACGGGAAGTGTCTTGATAAGAGACTGAGTATCTTACCTTGCTACGTGCGGGAAACTGCGTGAAGCTAAAAAAAAGACCGCAGTGTCTGACTAGAAACACGATGACCTTGGGTTAGATCCCTACTCGAGGCGACGAGTTATTTTTTTTTCCTGTTCTGGCAAAGCGAAACAAGTAGGGAGCGAAGTATTATTATTATATATAAATATTATTTTTATATTATTATTATATTTATATATAATAATATAAAAATAATACGCTACTAGCGAATTTAAAATGGAACTTCATAAATTTCTTGTTAATTGCAAACTTTAAATTTATATTTTTTACTTTAATAAAGAGGACAGAAAAGTTAGAGAACTTTGTTATCTGAATTATAATTGAGGAGTACAGTTGAAGCTTTTTTAAAGTATTTTTTTTTCTTTTAGTATACAAGAAGTCTGGAACTAGTTAATTACCTAAACTCCCATGATATTCAAGGAATATACAATTGGGTATAACGAGTTAAAAATATTGTCAGTAAGAATTATTATTTTTTTTAATTTTTTGTTATCTAATAAAACAAATCATAGATTATGTAATGGTTTTTTTTTATGAAATGATAATTAGGTTTCCCAGGTAGCACGGTACAACGCGGTGTTAAATTTCGTAATTCAAAGCACGTCTCGAAAATTAGGAGAAAAGTGAGCAACGAAGTGTCTTATCAGTAAGTTTCCTCTGTGTTGAATGCGGAACAAAGCGTGAAGCTGTAAAATACATTCAGGTGAATGTCTCAATTCTTAAAGTTAGACTTTCAAAAGGTTAATTGGTTTGAACCAATGAAGCTACACAATTATTTTCAAAATCAGTCATTGTGTAATTTCTAAACGATTCTAACAACTATTGTTGTTAAAATATAGATAGAAACATTTTTACAAACTTTGGAAGAGACTATTGAAGAGTTGAAAAAAGTGATAATATCATAATTTAAAAATAAAAAATAAATCAGCTTCACGCTGTATCCCGCACACAGCAGGGTCGGCAGAGAGAACCTAGTATTAAGACACTCCGTTCCCCACTTTCTGCCGAATTCTGGAGGCATTGCGTGTTTAGTGGCAGAACTCAACGCCGCGCTTTGCCTCGACACCAGAGCGAAGAAAAGGAAATATAAATTTAAGTAAATATTTCATCTCCTCGAGTGGGGATCGAAACTGTCGTGTTTACTGTCACACGCTTGCGCCCCTGCGCCACGACTGGCCTCAACTACTGCACTAGTTTTTCTTTGTTAAGCAGGTTAGAGAAAAGTAAGATAATTCATACCCCTGATCGGAAATCGAACCCACAGCCGTCGCATTTATAGTCACCACGGCCTCTATGTGATATACCTATACGATTTACATCAAGAAACTAATTATCATTCACGTCGTAACTCGTAGCTTTCAGATCTCGTGAATATTCAAACAGTAAATGGTTCGTGCAGCGATGATGTTATGTGCTTTATAGATTTTTGTTTCAGTACAGTACAGAGGCCAAATCGTGACTGTAATCGAACCCACTCGATTTCTAGTTGAGAATGAAACTTTTTTTTTTATTTCTTCGCTGCAGTGTCGAGGCAAAGCGCGGCGTTGATTTTTATCATTTAACAAGCTATGTCTCCAAAATTCGACGGAAAATGAGATGCGGAGTATCTTAACAATAAGCTCCCCCTGCCTACCCTGCTACATGCGGGATACAGCGTGAAGTGACTCAGGTAAATAATTATATTTAAATAGTTTATATGTGTATTTCCCTGCGCCCTTTACACAAAGCGTAGCGTAAGTGGACAACGTAGAACGGTAAGTCTTGACACTAAATCCTTTTTTCGCCGCAAGTTTCAATCAAACCGGGTGGTATATAGAAGTAGCATAGCATAAAGTAAAGTCCACGCAAACGAAGTTAACTAGTAAATAAAATAAGTATATTTTTTTAGATTTACGCTGTATCTTACACGTAACAGGATAAGCAGAGTTAACCTGGCTCTAGTGGTTCTAGTGTAAAGACACGCCATTGCCATTACGACACTTCCGTTCCCCATTTTCCATTGTGCACTGGAGTGAAGTCATCATACCGCAAATTTTGATTTAATTTGTGTAATTAAATGCATCAAATCTCGACAAAATATTCATATTGTTCTATTGTATTTCAAAGAGCAACTATTAAGTTTCGCGTTACGATAAAATATTTTTGAGCTAATTTGTCTTTAAAGTTTTATTGCTCATTTTGGTTACTTTCCTTTTTTTATATTACAGTGAACGTTGCCTCAAACAAGTTACAAGTAAAAAAGCTAAGAGAAATAAACTCTTAAAAAATGCTTAAGACACTTGCTTTCTACTTTAAAAGCTCTTGACCGTTTTTAATGTCCCTTGAGTAAGAACCTAACGTCATGAAAGGTTGTGTCTGAAATTGATGTGGATGTAAGCGTTATTTATGAAATATATGTAAAATTTGTATTTATTATAATATAACAAGGAGGAATATATCTATGTACAAATGTTATTATGTACCTATATACATATATTTTTCTAATTTTAATAATTGATATAGTTGTTTTTTTTATCAAATGCACATAAGACTGTCGTGGATATCATGTCTAACTGTAAGCGTTGTGGTTTCGAATCCCACTCAGAGGTATGAGTTATTTTCATTTCCTCGCTCTGGCGCCACAACAACGCTTGGTATTGTTGTCTCGAAAACTGCGCAAAAAATTGGTAACGGTTAGTTAAACAGAAATCAGTGTTACGACACTCCGTCGTCTACTTCCTGGTCATTTTAAAACTATCACAATGAATCGAAAAATGATATAATAAAATGAAAATCCCGTAAGTAGGAATCGATGTCGCGACCATCTCTACATCCAGATATCTGTAATCTATCTTCACACAAATATATATAAATTTTATGCCTTTTAATATAATATGTATGTAGAGTTATTATAACATGTATGTAGAGTTAGAGTGAAGCGCTGCAATGAATGTATCGTCCCTCGGCACTCGTTACTTTCACGCTCAGAGCGTGTTGTGAGTTACGTACTGTTCTGCACATCTCATGCACGTTTTCCTTGGTAATATACTCGTATTTCCACCCTCAAATGATAAAAATATAAATCAGCTGGATATCTGTGATTTTAAAATAAAAGTACTTGTTGAATGAAGTTGTAATAAACATATACTTAATATGAGGCCAGTCGTAGCGCAGGGGCACAAAGTGTAAAATCAACTGGTTGTAGTTTCAATTGCCACTCTAAGAAATTAAATAATTATTTAAATTTATATTTTCATTTCCTTCGCTCTGGTATCGAGGCAAAGAGCGGCGATGAGTTCCACCGCTCAACACGCAATGCCCTCAGAACTCGGTGGAAAGTGAGTGCTTCCCACTTTCCGCCAAATTCTAAAGGCATTGCGTGTTAAGTGACAGAACACAATGGCGCGCTTTGCCTCGACACCAGAGCGAAGAAATTAACTTTACTTAACTTCCCGCTAGTCGGAGAGAACGGAGCGCCAAACGCTACGGTTCTGCTGACTGAAACGGAACGTTCCATCCGCCACGTGCAACTCGCGAGAGCGCACTACTTGGGCGTCCCCCTAAGACGACGCACACCAGTTCGTCCCCGCTGGTGTATCAAGTGGCGAGGAATGCGGCGTTGGGGACCGCCACCCAATACGCCATGTCCGTAACGGCGGGAGGTGGAGGATGGAGCTACAAATAGAAGAAATGAAAATATTAAATATTTCATTTCCTCGAGTAGGACTCGAACCCACAATCTATCTATTCATTTTTTCTCTCTTCTTCTTCTTTAAATAGTATTAAACTAAAAGTATCGCACTTTAACACGTTGCACGTTTAAATAGATCAAACTGCGATCCGTTTAATATTTTAATTTTTTTATTTAACCGCATCAAAGCAATGCGATTTTTACAAATAGTCGTATTCATTCAAGGAGATTTTTATGTATAAAACACGCATATTATATAACATTATATTTTTTTTATATTATCAAATGTAGCATTAACATAATATTGGTTAACAAAATAACATTTGATAATATAAAAAAATATAATATCGTAATAAAATATTTTTGTGTGCTTAGAACAGTAACTTAGAATTACGAAATAGTCATAACCGTGTAGTCTGTGCTAGCGAAGCCGCAAAAAAATCTTATCTTATACAGGTATGTATTAATACTTAAGAAGCCTGCTTTCTTTTTTTTTTTTTTTTTATCTAATACAATTTCCATTTACACAATATTAATTGTATTTGGATTAATAAAATCCAATTCTCATATTTCAAATTGGGGAAGCCCCTAATATTTCTAATTATAATTATAGTTTCATAAATATGTAAGTTCACTGAACTACCCACTCACCACATAAATGTATCGAGTTCAACAAATTTTAATTTCGACATAATTACTTAACTCAACGAATAATGTACGTTATTTACCTTTCCAGGAAACCGACATAACTGCGAGAAAATTATTTTATTACCTGTACGTGCAATTTCTATCTTTAATAGCTTCACGCTCTATCCCATACATGAAAGGGTGGGTGGCAGAGATAACTTGAAAATCTGGTACTATGACACTCCGTTCCCATCAAAACACTTCCGTCCCCCACTTTCCGCCGAAATCTTGTTGCATTGCGTGTCGAGCGACATGTAAATTCGTATTTGTTTATTATTTTTACGTTATGCGGTACTCTACACGAATAGAATACAGGCTTTCCATTCTTTACTTTTGCAATAAAGATTTCTATATGAAATCTACATTACAATTTAAAATATTATTATTAGCTTCACGTTCGTGCAAAAACTGGATGTTGTTTACAGTACGCGAAAGAAATGTGCACTAATGTGTATTAAGAATTTAAGGTGTGGCACAAGCGTGTGACTACAAACGCCACATGTTGTATCATAGTTCTGATTCCAACTCGAGGAAATGAAATATTTAAAATTCGGCGGCGGCGGCGGTGAATCCCGCCACTCAACACAAAATGCTTCCAGAATTCGGCGGAAGCAGAGTGTCGTAACATTAAGTTCCCAGGTTTTCCTCTCCCCAGCCTGAGACCCTGAGATATACGGAATACAGTTCTACATTTATTATTATTATAACTAGCTTAATCTTAACAGATTTATCAGTCCGGGTAAAAAAATATATATTGATAACTTCTTAAGCATTTGAAAGTTTATTTCATTAATAATATCTATTTGAACTTAATATATATTTTTTTGCTTTACGTTGTATCTCGCATATAGTAGGGTAGTCGCAAAATACAGGATAGAGTATAATGTTAAGCATCTAAAACTTAAAAAGTTATTTCACTTTAATTACTTTGACTATAACAATATAACGTTTAATAAACCTAATTCAATAGGTTCATAGCGTTAAAAACTTATGCCATTCGCAGTTTATAGCGCTTTACTGTTCTTCACTATTTGTTTGCGCTTTTCGAGTTCTCTTAAAGCACATATTAAATCCTGTAGCTTTAGAAAGCTTTTTTCTTTTTTACATTTTTTTTGATTTTAAAGTATATATCTGATAGATATTATTTATTATATTCATTTTGTTTTTGTGACCAGTCGTGGTGTAGGGGCTCATGTGTGGGACTGTAAACGTGACAGGGTTCGATTCCCACTCGAAAAAATTAACTGTGTAATATTTCATTTCTTCGCTCTGGCAAAGCGTGGCGTTGAGTTCTGACATTTGAGGTTCCCTCTGTCTACCCTGCTCTCTGCGGAATACTGTGTGAAGCAGAATAAACTTTTTTGTTAGCTATTAGTGAATAGAAATAAAACAGTTTGACCTGATTTTGTCGATTTCCACTTCAAATAATATTATCAAATATCTGGATAAATTAAATTTTAAATTGTGCAGGATTCAAATGCCGTTATTACCTACTTGATGGCTTTATTAAAAACAGTATTCATGTTTTTGAAAATAGTTTAAGAATTAATAAATAATAATTGAATTAATAAATGCGCCAGTCGTGGCGCAGTGGCACAAAGTGTGACTGTAAGCCGATTGGTTGTGGGTTCGATCCCCACTCGAAGAGATGAAATATTTACTTAAATTTATATTTCCATTTCTTCGCTCTGGTGTCGAGGCAAAGCGCGGCGTTGAGTTCTGCCACTCAACACGCAAATCCTCCAGAATTCGGCAGAAAGTGGGGAACCGAGTGTCTTAATACTAGGTTCCCTCTGCCTACCCTGCTGTATGTGGGATACAGTGTGAAGCTAATTTAATTGAATTTTTTATTTAAATAAAAAAATCAAAAGAGATATGAAATAGTACTTTTAATTATATATTTGTTGAATTTTCTTTACAACTACTGATCAAATATTACAAATATGTAATTGATATCGTCATTTTAAAACACGAGCCTGCAAATAATCGTTAGCATCAACTGATCATATAAATAACAGATTTACGTTTTAGCACGGAAGGCGAAGAACCTAATATTTAATACCCCACTTTGCACTTTTTGAATAAATCAATCTAATACAAACTTTATAAGAACAAGCGTCACCCGCACCTTCAAAGAGCACACACAAACGTCCCAGAAGGTTCAATAAAAACTGTATTCTGGTAGGAGTTTACAATTTAGGGGTGGGCCGGTGGACTTGCGCTTTCTTCTTTTTATTATAACTAACAACGGCTGGGGTTATAGTAGAGAGGAAGATAGAGCGAAGCTTCGGGCTTTTCTTTGGAAGAGCTCCGAGTTATGATAATGCAATAGTGTCAAGTTTCCAGTTACTTAAATAACCTTCTGATATCAAATATATTATTAGAACGATATCTTCTGATGGCATAACATAAAACCGCAGCAGTACTGTAGCATGGCAGATGGAGCCTAGTTATTAGACACTCCGCTCGCCACTGCGCTGAACTCTGGAGGCATTACGTGTTGTGTGGCAGAACTAAACGCTAACCTAGCCGTAGAAATGAAATTATTAAATATTTTATTTCCTCGAGTGGGAATCGAACCTACAACCTGTCGCATTCACGTTCACTTGCTTGTGCCCCTGCACCAAGACTGGTGTTAATAAACTATTTAAAAGTTTAATAATAGTTTACACACAGCTATCTGTTCCTTCTCGGTCCCGAGAGAAACTAAGACAATTGTATTATAAAAGTAAACGGTCGTTATTAATTTCTTAAACAGTTCTAAAAACAAATTATTCAGCAACGTATTTATATGAAATATTTATATGAAATATTAAGTCGTAGCATAAGTCATCGCATATAACTTTGTCTTTGTGAACTTCAATGACGAAACGAATAGAAAATTCTGATGAAAAATCAGAAGTCCCTTGGATATTACTGACTAGTCTGGAATCAAAAATATAGTCATTAACTTACAATATTATTTTAAATAATCGTGATACTGTTGGCCTACTCGGATAAATGATTATATTTAAAAAAAAATTACGTCCCCGCTTTGGCCGCCAAAATGCGACGTGAGTCCCGCCACTCAACACTCTATATCTCGAAAAATGTAGAAAGTGGGGAACGGAGTGTCTTAACAGCTAAGTTAATTCTATTTATCCTGCTATGCGGGAAAATACATGATACTGCTTTTAGAATTAGCTTTTAAATACGCCCGAAATACCTAAAATTATATATATTGTTAAAATTCTTTGTTAGCTGGAGAAATGAGATCAAAAAGTCAAATGCCATGAGATTTGAAACACCGCTTCGACCGTGACCCTTTGTTGGACATGACAGGATGTGAGTCAAGACCGGCCTCAGGACATATCGGGGTGTAGTAACTCGGAATTATATATTTTATTTGTATATATAAACAAATATATTTGAGAAATTTTGGCATCCAGATTCGGCAGAAAATGGGAAACGGAGTGTCTTAACACTACCCTACTGTGCCTCTGCCTACCCTACTGTGTGCGGGATACAGCGTGACGCTGATAAAAAGAAAGATAAAACAAGTACATTATTTATGTTGTTGTTAAGAGGCAATTTATAGGCATTTTTTGTAACGGTGTATCCCTCATGCAGCACGGTAGAAAGGAAGCCTAGTGTTAAGACAGCGCAAAATGTTCACTTATGCATACAAACCTATACCGTAATAGGGAGTAATACTACTTATAGTAACTACTTAAACTAAAAATGTATAAGTAACTTTCATCAATACTAGTTCTAAGCACCTATCCACCACTGAGCCACAATACAGTTAAAACACATTATACAAAGATAAAGAGCACAACACTCTTTCCACGTAGTTACAGTACACTCCCAAGCTCGCGTGCTACGAGTAGGTGCTAGTGGCGATAGCTTAATCCTGTCTCCGCGAAGAACCACATTTGTTCCGCTGCGTTCAAAGTAAATTCAACGTTTCTTTCTTTAAACGTTATATGGTGGACGATATATTTTACTTTATTTTTTTTCTCCTTCACGCTGTATCTCGCATACAGCAGGGTACGCAGAGGGAACCTAGTGTTAAGATACTTCGATTCTCAATTTTCGCCGAATTTACAAGGCATTGCGTGTTGAGTAGCGAAATTAACGCTGCATTATTTTTGCGCCTTTCACCAGAGTGAAGAAAGGAAAATATTAATAAATAATAATTTATTCCCTCGACTGGGAAGCGAACCCATAACCGTCACCATGATAACTGTGAATATGAGCTGTCGATATGATCAATGATCATTCATTTACTAGATCATTAATCTACTATAAAATGTAGTGAATCAAATTGTTTTGTTATTTTATAAA
>DWLH01001347.1:0-13303 GCA_018249795.1 Heliconius telesiphe telesiphe
TTTAATTAAGATATTAATTTAAATATGTATTTATTTATTTTAATGTGGGAAGTAAGTAAATAAAACTGCCTTATATTGCTTCAGTTGGACTAAAAAGTGTTTATTTGATAAAATACAACGAGCTTACTTTTTACAACATTTTACTTCTATTAATGACAAAAAAAAAAACAAACAAAACCCTTAATACAATAATAATATACATAAATACGATGGTATCAACTTCAAACGCATAATACGTAACTAACATAAATGCAAATCTAGGCAAGATTGTTACAATTCAATTAAAAACATATATCTAAATGAAAAATAATAATAATAATATATTTAAAAAATATAACTATTATAAAAATTACACCGAGAAGGTCTAATGCAAAATTCCCTATAGATCACACATACATTTTTGATCTAACCAAAGTTGAATTTTGTATTTAATACTGATATCGTTTTGGAAGAACTAGAAAAATATTTACAATTTTATTTTTAACTTTTTAAAATATGCCAACGTTTAAATTTTTATCGCCTGGATCTTTGTGACCATGTCGCAACCAACTGTTTAAACAACACAATCTATGGACAAACAAAAGAACTCTTAATCTGTTTTGAACTGTTGTGTGTAAAAAGTTCGATCTTGTATTCTGGGATTGTCTCAAATCAATTTCATATAGTCTATTTCGGTGTTTCGCTTGTAAGAAAATATACTCTATTGTAACATGTGAACGGGCTGGCGAGGGCCGGCTTAGGCCACAGCGACGTCGAACTCAAACGGCACTGTGCACTGACACTACTGACACTACTGGCACTACTGACTGATCTATGTAACATGTACGGGCTATGTAAAATATCGGAACTGAACGTGTATATAGAGTTGTATATAATAAACTACGAATGGAAGACAATGAGGCTCTGTGGCGCCGGCCGGCCCCCGCCAGCCCCCACCAGCCCCCGCCAGCCCCAGCCAGCCCCCGCCAGCCCCGCGGATACATCTGTAGAAACCTAACAACATTGTAAAATTACCAGTCTATTGTCGTATATTACAATAAATATGTACAATAATATAACAGCACCCATTTCACGGAAACCATATATCGCCGAAGCTCCCGCCGCCCATTACGCTTTTTATAAAAAAAATCTTTCATATATCACGGCTTTATTGTATAAAATGTATTGTATAGTTTGTAAAAGGTGTATATCTATTGTACTATTCGGTATAAGTAAACATTCTGTAGTAAATAAGTATTGTAGCAAAAATAAGCCAAATGGGCGACGCGGCCGTCGGGCGGATTCTAATAAAATCTGTAAAAAAACTCAATCCAGACTACAAGATCATATATCTAATATGTTTCATCTTTTATAAAAAATTCAACAACTCTTATTTTATCGTGGAACTGTTTCAACAAGTTTCTATTGTGATAAAAATTAATTATTTTTTTTAATAATATATGTGACAGCGGTTGGCGAGTGTGGCAGTGTACTGATGCGCTTGCACCTTCTAACCTATACCTGATGCCTGTTGCCTCATGGCCATCCTTGTTGGCTACCAATTATTCGAGTACCCAAATAATATACACGATACACAATATAACTTGGAAATAATAGTACACATATTGCACAATGCCTCTGCTTCCCTCCACCCGCGCTGCCCGGACTCCGGAGAGCGGAGAGCGGAGAGCGAACAACTCAAAGCGAAACAGATCATAACGCTGTACATAAAAACTACTATAAAATGGAAGACGTTTAAATAATTCGTAGCCAACTATCAACATAACTTTCCGTTTACACTACGCGTGGTTGTTTCGGTAATATTATGTATATAATATATAATGAATAATTTAAAATTACATTTATTATACGTGTTTGATGTGTTGTATTCAATTGTACCGCCATGTCGAAAATTAAAATTCACAAAATATAATATTCTTATGTATGAATTATGGTAAAAGTAAATAAGTTTTATATATCATATATATATATATATATATATTGTTATAATGATTGTGATTTGAATTTGTATGTATAGTTATGTGTAAATAAAGTGACGTCCTCGAGCAATAAGTCAATATTAGCCTAATCAAAAACACGCACAAAGATTTTTTGGATTTCGTATGCAATTTTTTCACTTTAAGTAGGTATTTTGTTAAACACTTACTTGTTTTTGGGTTTTCCCGAAAGGCATTTACGGGCTCATTGCTCGGAGGCGTCGACGTGTAAATAATAAATATAAATATATGAAATATATAATTGATTGGTTTTACGTTGATCATCAGATCGATCAACCTGTCTGGCTGTCAGTGCGGTGTACCTTCATGCACCGCACCTTTCGTATATGGCCGTATTACATAAAACAGTACATTATAAAGTAAAAGCTACCAACTGTTCAGAAACACATTCTTAATTTTAAATGCCAAAATGTCTTATAATATGTAAAAGATTTTTAACGCCTGAGATCACTAATAAATGCTTATTATTTTGAATTAATTTGAACTAGCCGACTACCACGTGCCATTAAATTATCAGCCAAATATGTTTATATTATTCCAGAAAAATGTAACAATTTTTTTTTTTTATAATTTTGCACGCGCCCTAATTTCTCCGAAACTAGGCGCCGTTCCGTTTAAATGGTAGCCAACTAGTTTGACAAAAATATTTCGCTATAAATGCGTTTCTATCTTAACTAAATTATTTAAGCTTAGCACTGGTTAAGTTTACTTTTACATTGTATTTGATACAATTGACGTTCTTGTTTATATAATAAGTATTTATGCAAAGTATATTTTTACAATGCAATCTTATTCTCTCCTTTTATTTGTAACAACTTAAACATAATTACACAAGCGGGTGTCACTCGACTACATATTAAAAAAAAAAACCCTTAGTTTTTCTATTTCCAAAGTAAAATACATTTACAAGCAGGTATGGTAAACGCCAAACGGAATTTGATTCCATTTTACAAAAGAAACATCGCAGCAGAGGAAAAAATACAATATAATAGAAACGCAATAATTCATTTTGAACGCCTTCCGAACGGCGAATGGTGATAAAAATAAATATTACGTATTTAGAGGCTAGGAACATGGTACGATCCTAACTACATAAATGTCAGTGGAGACGGCTGCAGCGTCATACAGGATAAGCTAATTTTAAAGCAAATGAAGAACGATCGAGCTCGATCGACAAAAAATCGGACGGCAAGTATAATGTCTGATATAATAGCTAAATGTTATTTTCTCAAACGTACCCTACACCCTGAACGGTGTTTAGTACCAACATGTGGTATGTAGGTACGTCTGTACGTTCGGATCGAACTGCAGAATAAGACTGTCACTGACAATAATAATTGAAGCTCTTAACAAGTATTAATATAGGTATTATAAGAAAAGCAAAACCGTGCTCTCTATTAGAAGTTTATACAAAAAAAACAATTAAATGATACATAAGTAAATGACGTAAACTAAAACATATAACGGTAGGTTTACACGAATAGGTATACACGAGTAATTGAGCAAAATGTAACGAAACAGTGAGCAATACGAGAACAACGGAACCTATCGGGGTCTAGATGCGGGTACAGACGCGCCTCTATATTAATTATTCATATAATTAACTTATTCTGGCCTAAAAGGTTAAAACATTCCACGTCGATTGCAACCAGAACGTGCTTGCACCGCTGCCTGTTGTGATATGTATGTACAATAACCACGCTGAAAAATGAACGTCGCTAGATACATTGACCGATGCATCCTAATTTACTGTCACTGTGACACAAGTAGGGTAGACGTGGAAAATTGATGGCAATAATATGTGAGAATCAATTTCCCACCACTCCCGCTGTGGCCCGCTCTCGTGACTCCGCTTCGGTCGCATACACTATAATTTAAGTCTATTCCACATTTAATAATATTGTTTGTAATAAATGTATAAAATATCATCTTTAATCTCTGTATACTTAATCACTTTTGTTTATATTTAAAAATTAAATCCATTTGTATCGGTATAAAAATCTAATAAGTATAAATTTGAGGTTATTTCACGGCTATGGCACTGTATTGTATGTTTGTATTCAAACTTGCTACGGCCCCGAGCGCCGCTCCCGTCGGTCGGTTATAACAAAAATATTAACTGTATAAAAATACTTATAGCTATTATTGTTAAGGCTGCTGTATTGTGGTAGGTATAATTAAAATATATTATAAAGGTTAAATTTGTTTCGTCCGACCGCGCCCGTAATTGGCGGTAGTGACCGTCGGAGCTGTCGACATCACCTGTTCATAGATAAGTAAATAGTGTATTTCATTATATTGGCTCCGTCTCCGTCGGTCACTGGGTGAGCGCAGTCAGACAAGAAAATTTACCTTCCAAAACGGATCCTAGTCTATTGTATTGTATAACCTCGGGAGCGGTACACGGACCCTTAGGAGGATCACATATCAATATACTGTGGAAAATTCTAGTCACGAAAGATAACTGTATCAAATTTTCTTCGAAATGGTGTTTTGTTTTTTTCATTGTAAACCTCCAAAAGTTTGATAGGAAAATTAATCAGAAACATAAAAGTGACGGATTTACCCTTCAGTTTTGAGGCCAAACTTTGAATATCGAAGTTCATTAATCTCACTTGTAGTTATTAGTGTTTTGAGTTTACTATTTTGAAGTTGGCACTCAAAACTGTGGAGCATACAATTTTTCATAACTGTCCAATGAGCGATAATTTGTCGTAATTTCACAGAATCCACTTAAAATAATATTGCATAGATCACTCGGACGAGCGACAAATCATAAGAATTGCATCCAAGTGTTGTGACTTCAAGAATCCACTTGCACTCTATAACACTACTAGTTAATACGTAACATTCCTTATGCGGTAGGAAAACGAAACCATCACAATAATATCATAAAATAAGCTATATAAGTCGTCTATACATACAAACAGAGATGATAAAACGTTAAAAACTCCGCCGGAGTGTTCTGTCACTGCATTCAGTTTATAGTCACTGAGACTCGTAAGAGCGCTTTAACAACGGCGATTGTGATAACAAACTTGATATATTTCATATATCACTTTGTTGAAAACTTATATTATACTGTCATATGTAATGAAATAAATGTGGAGTTCTAGTCTATCTGTATCTATTGTGGACGACATGACCGAGGCTTCGTTCGGTGCCAGAACACTCCGCTGGACACACAAATTCATATATATCTTTATTCTTCCTAAATCTTAAGTTTATTTCGCGATGAATGGTCGAATTGCTTGGTAATTCGAAAGACGATAGACTAAGCTAAAATTAAGTAAAACACTTGTCTGGCATACCCTCCCTCCGATTTCTACTTCAAAAAGCACTTTGCGACATCACACATCATCATCTAAACTGGTAAAATTCTCTAATCTCACTCTTGCGATAACTTTATCGAATCAGTCGAGCAGCGCGACCTGCGCGTGCGCACGGCCGGCCCTAAACAAATGCATAATTTCAATTACATTAGGAACATAAACGTTAACAAAGTTTGGCGAATTGAGTCGACATTTAAAACAAAAATTTAAAACGAACGTAAACAATAATTTCAAATTCAAAACATTCACTCGACTCCAAAAGGATTCACAATCACATTTCGTCACGATACACGTAATTTTATATGCTAAGTGAGCGAAATAGACGCCTAACTTATCTAGCTATCACAGTCCTTTCTCAGTCTGACCCTTTCCTCCTTCACGTAAATGCATCTCAAATGTCATATCGTTGAAAAAACTGGTAACAACCTAAACTAGGCCTAGTGACATAAGCTGACGGAGCTAATTCAAAATTACGTTATTTGGCACCTGCAATGTAACGACGCGTACATACTCGTATGTATATAACGCCTCGTCTACTTTTGATGAAATGTTTCCATCAAAAGTAATAGAATACAGAGGATTTGTAAGTACTAATAAACAAAATATGTATGGATGGCAAAAGGTAACCTATGTTTTTGGTCTGCATTCTTGCTTCTCCTTTGAATCCTAATTTTTATATTTTTCGGCAAGAAAATTTTATTTTTGGCCTAATTTTCACGCGACAACAACTATAATTAAACTTAAAAGAATTTTGAGCATTGTTTATGATTTTCCTCATCCTAAATCTGCCAGATTTATATCCTAACACTCCTAAATAAAGTTAACATAATATCTAAAAAATATTGTATATATTTATTATAAATAGGCACAACGACGTACCGAAAGCATTCATCGCGAAATACAGTTGTAATGTGGTAAAAGAGCAAATCTTATTTCTTTATATTTCAACGAAGAGTTTTAAACCTATTCTCTGCCCAGAGCCGCTTACATATCGACGAGCGCACCGACAGAATCACCGAGAAACCTAACTCTTACGTGGTAACTTAATATTACGGGGCAAAAATGCTATCTATACTCGCTTTTTTGAACGGTAACACTATGTATGGTGTACATACTCCACTTCGCGACAGACCTTCAATAGAGTACTTAGTTATTTACAGATCGAAGCGTGTTTTACAGCGATCCGATTATCAATTACTTTTTGATTGCAAAAGCTCGAGTCAACGAGTCGTATACTGAACAACATCCGCACACGGATTTGACGCACGCGCCTTTCTACTTAAAGATCTAACGACCTTTTTTAAAATGATAATGGTTGACTGACTGCAAAACTGTCCATGTTAATTTAAGTTTTTATAGCTCGGTGTTGGGTCTAAGTAAGTGTTTACGAGTTATTCTTACATCTGTATACATACACACTAAAGTAAATTCGTTCGACAAAGATTTACTAACAGTAAGATTTAGGTAACGACAGTTTTGCATCAAATTACAGAATTTTCTTTCTGTTCCATCACTAGAGGTGAGTGACTGTATTGATGATTATAAATTTTTACACAAACATTTGTCTTGATAACATTTTACTAAACGCTTTTGAGAAAAGTTTTTCAAATACCACTTGTTTTAAATTTAAAAGTTATCAAGCTATTGACAAATATATAAAATGAAACATTTATAATATAAAGTAGAGACGAGCCACTCTCCTCCGGGACGGCCTAGTTGTAGAGGCGCTCGGAGACGTAGAGGTCGTGGTGGTGGTGGTGGGGCGCGGGCGGGGGCGGCGGCCACCGCGGCGGCGCGGGTCACTGCGCCGGCAGGCACGCCACGCCGCCGCCCACCGCGGGCTTGAACTCCGCCGGCGCCGCGAACTGCTGGAAGGGCGGCGCGTAGCACTGCGGGAAGTACAGCTCCGGCTTCACCACGGCGGCGGGCGGCAGCGGCCGCGGCGTCTTGGAGTCGCGCCGCGTCTTGGCGGCGTGCGGGTTCATGTGGTTGTCGATGTGCTTCTTCACCTCGGGCTCCGTGGCGAAGCGGCGCCGGCAGTTGGGCATGGGGCAGCAGAAGGGCCGGTCGCCCTGGTGCGTGCGCGTGTGCTGGTCGAGGATGGCCTTCTGCCGGAAGTCCTTGCCGCACTGCGTGCACTTGTACGGCTTCTCGCCCGTGTGGATGCGCAGGTGCTGGTTGAGTATCGTCCGTTGCCGGAAAAATCGAGGGCAATATACGCATCCGTATGGCTTTTCGTTTGTGTGAATGCGCAAGTGCTGAGTTAAGTGTGACTGCTGGCGGAAACGTTTGCCACACTCCGGACAAGGATACGGCCGCGACTCTATGTGTATGCAGCCATGTTGTAAAAGTGTTGACTTCTGCTTGAATTCTTTTTGGCAGATGGGGCAACGAACGTACAAAGGCATTGCACGACCACCGAGCACATCGGGTAATTTTCCTCCTTTAATGTACTGAAGTGACAGCCCTGAACCAAAAACGGCGTGATTGAGACCTTTTGTATCTTTGAAGTAAGCTGGGTATTGTGCGGTATCGCCCGGTGAAAAACATGATCCTCTTTGCTCACCGTTCTGCCCATCGGTGTCGCCAAAAGTAGACTGCACCTCTTCTTTGTTCTCATCCGGTGGAAACGGAACATCTTGCGGCCACAGTGTAGGCGTTGTCCCGTTCTTGAAGATAAGATGCGGAGATACGTCTGTAAAAATTGAACATTTTGGTAAGTTACGTGTCCGATTCGTCCGCAAAATAATCGACGAGTGGGTTAATCGAACTTAGGACGGTTACGGGAGCGTCCGGCGATCGGTTCTCGCGAACACCCATCGCTAAGTGGGCGACGAGGGGACCGAGAATTTGTTTGATAGGAAGGCCAATGGATGCGAACCGAACGTGTAGGGGGCGGGTGGAGGCGCGCGCGGCGCCGTTACTGTGTATGACCAGCGCCGGCGCCGCGCGCGGGGACCGGGGCGGGGCATATAGTTGTGAATAGCGCTCGCCTTGGTGTGTGCGGACGTGCTGGTTCAGGATGGCCTTCTGGCGGAAATGTTTGCCGCACTCGCCGCACGTATATGGCTTCTCACCGGAATGGATGCGGAGGTGCTGGTTGAGGATGGCGCGCTGCCGGAACGAGCGTGGGCAGTACACACACGCGTACGGTTTCTCGTTCGCGTGGATGCGCAGGTGCTGCGTCAGATGGGACTGCTGGCGGAACCGCTTGCCGCACTCCGGACACCCGTATGGCCGCGAGTCCGTGTGGATCCGCTCGTGCTGGAGTAACGTCGATTTCTGCTTGAAGTCTTTGCCACAAGTTAGGCATTTGAACAGGCGCAGTTCGGAGTTCGGGTTGTGTTTCCGAGGCTTGGGAGGCTCAGCTTGCACTATGTCTGGTAAGTGACGCAAGTCTGGTGTCGCATACTGGTCCAATGGACCTTCTAGTGATAGCACACCACCGTTTTGTTTCAAATAATGCAGTGGAAAGCCACCCGTTCCTAGCATGTGACTCGCTGGTCTTGTTTCTTTGAAGTAAGGAGTTGCGTATTGTTGTTGTAAATCCGGTTGCGGAACAAAGCATGGAGTTCTGTCGAGATGATCTTGTGTTGGAGGTTGTGTTTGGTTTTGGAGCTGCTGGTCCACTTGCAAGTGTTCGGGAGAAGTTTGTTGTTGTTGCGCTTGTTGTTGCTGCGCCTGTTGTTGCGCTTGTTGCTGCGCGAGCTGCTGGGCGGCCTCGTCTGCGGATTGGTCAGGAGGGGGCGGGGCAGGCGGGTACGGGGACGGGGCGGGGGAGGCGAGCTGGGGCTCCGGCTGTGGGGAGGGCCCGCCAGGGCTCTGGTGCTGCATGGCCTGGTAGCCTCCGTCCAAAACTCCGCCACCCCATTGCGTGCCAGGCGGAGCGCGCTCCACTCCATCTTTATATAGCACGTACGGCGCTGTCGTGTCTGGAAATAATGAAAACCATACAGTTAAAACGAGTAGACAAGTAAATTTGGCAAAATGTTCGGGATACAGTTGACGTACAGGGTACGGCGGTTAGGGGTGGTAAATCAAAAGAAAGCTGTTATAAATCGGCAGAGTACCGCGACTGTAGCGTGCAGTCGTCGTAATGTCGCGTGCCGCGCGGCTGCAACACTCGCTGCCAAATAAGTAGGAATTTAATAAAATGTCATATTCTTTACCATATGAGACATGTTGATGGTTACATCGCTTTAGGATATACCCGTTGACTTTGGAAACTAAGTAAAAAAAATATGTGTGATTCTGAAGATTACAATTTCACATTGAACATAATTTAAAACTAGTAATAAAACATTGAGCCATAATGGTACGGGAATAGATTAAAAGTGTATAAACTGCAAAAAGTTCTATGAAAAAAAAGACCTATAATTTCTAATGATTTACTTTCTCAATAGATCGAGATCATATAAAAACGCCGTGACCATTTTCTTTTTCCGTCCAAAGGAGAATGCAAATGTGAGAGTGCTAGTAGTCCGGCCGTTATCGTGTTGACGCTACCGCGTTGTTACTCGATTAAATTTGAAATATTATGTAAATTCCCATATCTGGAGGAATAAGAACATTGTAACGTCCGTTTTCTTATTCAAATGCTTTCTGTGAATATAAATTATGTTTATGAGATTTTTCCACTGTTTTAAATTGTAATTAGGTTTATCAGTTTTATAAACGTAATGAATTATTTTTTAGTTAATAATGGGAAAGCTTTACTAGTGTTATCTTGAAATTGAAAGCTTTAAGCTGAAGATTAAAGGAGTATTTCATAGGTATTAATTTTTGAATCAAGTATACATACATAATATATGTATATTTTACAATAAGCAGCTCCATATAATATAATGTATATAAAATAATATATATTACATAAAAGAAAATATAATATCCTTATATCCACTACAGCTTAAATTACCTCATTATAAAAAAAATATAATATAAACAATGCAACTTTTTGAACATAACAAAAAAAGCTATCGACTGTCGCGTCCGTCTATCGTTAATAACCACGATGGGTTAAAGGCCGATAAGATCGCGCTACTAAAGCTTCTATAGTTATCACAGTCGATATCGATATGTCGATATCTCGATTCGAGACGATCGTGACCTAACTCCTCGGTATAAAATATCCAATTAGTTTACCAACGTTTAGTCTTTGTACTCGTAAGTATCGGTTGCGCTTGCGATTTATTTTTTTTCGATACAGTATTGTAGCGATAGCTTTGAAATTCAGTTTTTGTTTTATCAAGACATTATGGAAAGAATATGATAACGATAGGTACGGCTATTATTTTTTATTTAAATCGGCAATATTAGTGTTAGTTAGTAGTACTAATATTATAATTATGTAAGATTATTATGTTTGTTCCAAAAACTACTGAACGGATTTATATAAAACTTTACAGTGATATAGCTAATACACTAGAATAAACAATAGGCTATAATTTATATAAAGATTTTGCATAATTTGGCTTAAACATAATAATAAGTCTAGGCGAGCGAAGCCGCGTTTGAGTTGCTAGTATAATTAAAATACAAAAAATTATAATAATTTAATCTTTATGTCGCATTTCGCTTAAATTCACATTATGTATATCCACAGCGAAACCGACGCAGAAATCTTCAGTACATTACCGTACGCCTTTTCATGTGCCATGAGACAAAGATTTATAGTCGAATAACATCTGTTTATAATCTCTCGGATAAATAATACGGGAGGAAACGCGAGTCCAAATGATTCCTTTACTTGACAGCGATGTTTTAATGACGTTGCTCGGCTTTAAATCTTGTATCTTCGGCCGGATGGCTCCACATATGGGGTTGTCACTTCGAATTAAGAGTTTTTTGTCTTAACCCTTTTTAAATTATAACGTTCGTGTGACGTACTCGCTAGCGATCGCTGGGAATGCAGCTCCCCTTTCCTATGCGTTTCGTTTTTTTTTTAAATATATATTTTTTATTATTTTGAATACGTAAAGGCGTTTCGTTTTCACTTGTGACGTTGATGAGACTGCGTAGCATGTGTACGACAGTTTACGACGCTTAGTATGGCTTGAGAACCAAATATTAATTACTTTTAAATTATATTTACTTTTTTATGGCTGGTGGGGAATGAGCTGATATCGCCGTATTAAAACTAATCTTCTAATATACACGTGAATATTTTTTTGTCAGTCAGGTAAATAGAGTTATTTAAATTGGTAATATTTACTAAAACTTTTTAGTTTTGTCTAGATTTTACCATTTTTTTTCGAACAGTAAAAAACAAACAAAAGCTCATTACATTCAAGTAATAGCAATTTTAGTTATTTTCAATAGTATGGTAAAAAAGCATGAATGTAGAATGTAGAGGTGCGCGACTCGCGAGGTGATCGAGTGGTGAGCCGTGGCCGTGGCGGGCCAAACTGGTCCGAAACGAACCGCCCCTTCCTGCGTTTGATCCTACATCTCGTAAGGATAGCAAAACACTAATAAATTATATTTTTATTTAATTATTACAAATATATATTACATTTTGTTATGTGTATTTGAATTAATATTTTTTTATTATTATTTATTATAATTATTGTTCACAACGTATGTATTAACATACGACGCTTAATCATTTTTGGTACAATTTTTGTTAAGGCTGAAATCCATTTTTGAGGATATCCTTCATATGCATATACATATAATCAGTGTTATTTTTATATAGTATGTTTGTATAAAATAATGACATTATCCTTGGTAAGCAAAGAAAATTTTGAACATTATCGTTTTGTTTGTATTTTAAATATAAAGAATATGAGACCAGTCTTAGCGCAGGGGCACAAGCGTGTGATACAACACACAATATCTCCAGAACTCGGCAGAAAATGGAGAAGAAAGTGCCTTAACACTAGGTTCCCTTTGCCTATACTGCTGTGTGCGTGATATAGCTTAAAGCTAAAAACAATTAAAAAAACATTCTTGCGACACGTACGCACTCCTTGATAATAGTTACGATATTTTGATCATTTTTAATATTTATCTACAAATGTATTTATTACACGGGCAGATTATTTGGCGCTTGTCATCTGAAATCGGGATAATAAAAATAAATTGTATTTACATCAATAAATATATATATAATTCTTATTATTTAAATAATCCTCAATGCAAATGCGCACCGTACTCAGGGTTCACGGATGGTCGGGCCCGTCACCCGCCGAACAACGACTCACTGGATTAAACCACGACAAACTTTACTTTACAAAACACTGACTAAATTACCACTTTTATTTCTTAAGACATAAGACTGTAAATGTATTTCTTTATTAGTATTGCATATTTGCTATAAGATCGAATGGGTAAAATAACATAATCTGTACGAGTTCTTGTGGTTTTGTCCACTGGTTTTTGGACAATTATTTTTGATTACCAAATAGTTTGTTTTGTTGGGCGATGCCTTTTTTGGGTGTTTTGGGTTCTCGATATATCTCTTACATAGTAGGGTAGGCAAAGAAAATCCAGCGTTTTGTCACTCCGTTCTCCATTTTCCAGCCAAATTTGAGACATTGCTTGCTTAGTGGCGTAACTTAACACTGCAGTAGCGCAGCAATATTTTTTTAGCTTCTCGCTGTGTCTCAAACAGAGCAGTGCAGACAGAGGGAACCTGTAAACCTTTGGTAAAGCCACTCAGTTCCTAATTAAGACACTTTTGTTCCCCATTTTCCACTGAATTCTGAAGGCCTCGCGTGTTGAGTGGCGGATCTCAACGCTACAATAAATAATATTTAATCAAGTTTTATAATTTAAATTTCTCAATAAGCTCAACACATTAAGACTTATACAATTTCTTTGCATGACCAGTAGTTATTTTAGCTGGTGATTCATTTGTTAACTTGATCGACAATAAGAGCAGGATGCTGGGATACGCTGACTCACGTTCGCGCAAGTGTGTTGTAAGTAACGCGACGTAAACTTAGTTATACTTATTAAGAGGATAACAAGAAA
>DWLH01001348.1:0-13298 GCA_018249795.1 Heliconius telesiphe telesiphe
TACGCCGGTTCTTCTCAGGTCTGAGGCATTAACTTTAGTGAACTGGTAGTAAATTATTTGACGTTCAAAAAATGAAGCATGTAACTTCTTATTTTGAATAAAATTATTTGACTTTGACTTTGACTTTGAGTTCCTAATCCGCTCGGATAGAATGATATCGTCCGGCGGAGGTACTGGTCTGCCGGGACCTGGTCGCGATTGCTCTGGCGTCTGTCTATTGCCGGCGCCGGGGCCTTGCGTTCAAAATTATTCTTAAAAACATATTTAAATACGAGCGTTTCTTCTCCAACGTATGTGAGCGTGGATTTTATGTAGCTTTATTTAGCGCTACCTTTAAAAGGGCCCCACTTTCAAGTTTAATTTAGTAAGAACGCATACCTTCTTAACTACATATTAAACTAATAATCTTGAAATTATCAGCTTTGCTAAAACAATGTATTTCTGCGGGCCCTGGGATTTCAGTCCGACAACGAGAGTCCTTTCAGTGTTTGACTATACGATTGTGTTAATATAATAATTTTGCATGTGATAGTGCTTACATTTCATATACATATAGTCAATCTAATTTAAAACTGAACTTACAAAAATATTCAAATATGTAATCACAATGACATAAAAATAGCACCAGCAAAAATATATTATAATATATACAAATGCAAATAATAAAAAAATAGTACTAATTTAATATTTATTTATTATATGTTTAAGTGCATAACAGCAAAAATACCATCTGTCTATATGTCTAGTATATTGTATGCAACTGAAAATATTTTCATTGAAGCATTTTTGATTAGATTATCAAAATTAAATAACTTAGTCAAATTTATGGGGGAGTTCCTAGACAGGTGTCAAAACATTTTTTTTTTCGGATCTGACTTGCACATTTTTCTTTATTTTAACATTCCATTGAATTCTGGATGAAATTACATAACATTTCTAAGAACAAACAAATCAAAATCGCCTAATGTCGATTTGAGGCAAACTCGTTTCCATTTTGAAGGTGATATAAAATTGTATTATTTATTTATTATATATTTTTTGCTGATGCATTTTCTTTTGCTGTGGCGTTAACTGAATTACAAATGACAAGTTTTATTATAATTACACTTATTTGTATGTGTTTATAACTTCAGTTTAAGAGTAGAATATCTCCACTAATGATACGAGTATAAGCGTTGTTTTAAATTATGTCACAGTTAAAAAGTACTAAATTAATTAATATCCATATTTTTGTTAAAACACTATGTGGACTGAAATATTTTAAGAGTACAGTACAGTTTCATTGTCAATTTGTTGAAAGGGGAGGACTAGAGGATAGGCAATAACAAGATGTTCGTAATATTTAGATATCATCATCATATCTGAAAAAAAAACCAATATGTTTATTATTCTATAGGGTGGTCCAACTAAAACGCACAATGTTATTTGTAAGTAAAATAAAAAGCTTTCAGATAATTATTGTAATATTTTGTTATTATGACAATTATGTGTAAAACAAAATATCGGCCAAGTGGCTCGCCAAGGCTCTAGTGGCACACCTCTATCCGATGGTCCATATTTTTAATGACTCCGAGATATAATTGAGGTTTGACGTCGTTAATGTGCCGAATTATCTCATACTTTAGCTCTAGAATTTTTCTGTCCTCATTGACGTACACTTTTTTCTTTTCAATATCCCCAAAGTAAGGAGTCAAACGGTGTCAAATAACATGAGCTTGGCCGCCAATAAATATCGCTACTAATTCAAAAGTTAAAAAATAAGATAATTCAGCACATTAAGGACCTTGAACCTTAATTATGTCATTGATTCATTGAGATATAGAGCAAGTGGTAAACATTTGGCCTATATTTTGTTTTCCACATAATTGTTCTAAGTTATTGTATCGTAATGAAAAATATTAGGATAATTCTCTGATTTTTTTAAATTTATTTACAATTAACATTGTGCGTTTTGGTTGGACCACTCTTTATTAACTTAGTATTATCGTGTATTATCCGTAACATGTCTATTTTTCATAGTAATTAAAGTTATATACCATATACTTTCCTACTGTTGTATTTGTACAGCTTATTAAATAACTTAAACATCTTACGTACCGATAGTGTTAATTTTAAGACTTACTTTCAACCGACAAAGCTGCAATAGTCGATGTAACACCCAATGGATTAAATGCTTCAAATGTAATTTCACCAGTATCGTCTTGATACACCTCAGGTATAATAAGAACAGAAGTTCCATCTTCTAATTCTTCTATTTGATACTCTTGAGACTGCAGTATCTCCATACCTTGTTTTAACCACCTTATTTCTGGCTTAGGTATGCCTATTGCTCTTGCTTCTAATCTGTTATTCAAAATGTGTTTTATAAATATACATAGCAATATCCAAAAATATATTTAAGGAGTGCTATTTTTAGGAAAATTGCTGATAAAACAAACCTTGTCAGCTCTCCTTCAGTTATAGAAACGACAGTTGGTAGAGCTTTTACAATCTTCGGGGCAAATTCTTCAACGTCGCTTGTCTTCTGTAATTTATAGATTGTTTATTAAGAGTTAGTACAATATAATCTCATAGAATTATATCAAAATATGAACGTCAATTATAGTCACCTCGTCACTTAATATATCTTCTTCAGATACACTTGGAACATATTCGTAGGCTAGAAAAAAGTAAATATAATTATAATTGTGATATAAAGATAAAGATAAGTAATTCAATATTCAAGATAAATATTAGACAATATATAAAAACACTTTTTAAAAAAAGACCGATAGAGCAAATTATAATCTATTTTATAAATGAATAAATTGAAATACTGGAAGTGTTTGATGTGCGAGATAAGCTTTTTCTTTAAAATAATAAACATATCAAAATCAGAAGCTTCTATGAAATATTTTTAATTTTTTTAAGAAAAGTGCTTTTCAATCTAAGTTATTAGCCTGATACAACTTTTAACTTCTACAGATGCATGGCAGATACATATGTTAAGAATGAAGAAGTATGTTGGTGCAACTCTGACATTCACCGTGCAGTTTTATTATGTTTATTAGAATAACGCATGCTTTCAGATCACTATAACTGCTTCTACCTTCAACAGTCACAATACATTCGCTGCGGCTAGACCCAAACTCGTTTGTGGCTACACAACTGTAAGTGCCGGACATTTCTAGAAATGCTTCTTTTATGCGTATTTCACAAAGTCCAGATTCTTGGCGACCAACTGATATATCTCGTGCCCATTCAATAAGTTTTTTATCATGATACCAATAAATTTTAGGCCATGGTTCTCCTACGACTGTAGAGTTTAATAGAATCTGATCACCGTCCATAACCGTAGCAGATTTTAGAGGTACAACAAACTCAGGTGCAATTCCAGTTACTTCTTTGATATCATTCTTCAATATAATGGAAGCGGAACAAGAAACAGAGCCACCGAAGTTTTCCGCTCTACATGTTATCACTTCCACTTGTTCCTTATTAATATTTTCAATACATAGACATGAAATGTTATCTTTATTTGTAATATATATATTGTGTATTTTACTTTGTTTTGTATAAGTAATAACATCTTTATTACCAATAAACCATTGAAATGATGCACAAGGATTCGATACAACTTCGGTTTCCAAAAGGACTATATCTCCGTAACAAACCTCTTTTGGTTTTAACGACTTAATGAAAACAGGTGGTTTAATTATATCATCATCGGTAACTTTAATTAACTTTACAGTACTTGCTGATTTTGATACAATATTATTTTTCTCTACTACTACTTCATATTTGCCTATTCTCTTTTTCTGTGTTTTGGGAACCTTTAAAGTAGATTTTCCGTTAGTTGTGACTATATGGTAACTATCAACTCCTTCAAGAGGTTGATTGTTACAGAACCACATCACTTTGTCGATCTCTTCAGGATAGAATCTAACTTCAAGTTCAAAATCATCATTTTCATATACAGTCATTGCTTTAATTGGTTGAATTATTATAGGCCCAACTTCTGTAAAACATGTATTTGTTAATGTATATGCTTTTATGTTAGTATCATATTATATACATATTGCATATAGCGATTTATTAATAAACATTAAGATAATCTTGATTAGTATACGTACATATATCATTAATATAGGAATTGGAAAATGGTAAATGTTGTTCAATAAAGAACAAAGTTAATAACATATTGTAGACTTAAATTGGTAAACACTGAACATAAATTACACAGTTTTATGTGTTTTTATATTTACATGTACTGACTGACATATGACGTATATATCAGCTAATGTTAAAGTTTTAAATGAATTTGTATCTTCAGTTAATGTTAGTTTTCAATGTCTATCCTATTTTAAAATAATCGCCATGCATCCGTATTCAGTACTTTATATTTTATCATATTGAAAAAAATCCTTAAAAATAACTACTGTTTGATTTGTGTTTTAAAAATAACAAATAAGTTTAACTTACTTTCCCCCTCTTCCTTTTTCTTTTTTTCTATCTTCTTTTCTTTCCTTTGTGTCTTTATTTTAGACACCACACTTGTTTCTAATTCGATTTGTTCTTCCATCACTGTTTTAGAGGTTTTTACAATGCTTTGTAAATCAGTCTGAGAATCTTTAGGCGCTTCAATCTGCTTAAAAGGTTTCAGCTGCTCTTCTTGAGGTTTTTTAGGTTTAATGGTTTCTTGTATATCTACTGGTTTTAGACCATCTTCAACAAATTGTTCTTCTCTTGGCTTCCTCTTTTCGGTACGCCAACTCAGCTCTTTAGGTTGTTCTTTTTTCTCCTTAGTTTTTTCTTTTTCTACTGGTTCAAAAATTACATCTTGTTTCGCTTCTTCTACTTTTTCTCTCCTTGTCACTGGTTTGAGTACAACTTCGTCAGGTAAATGTTCTTCTGTTGATTTCCTTTTACCAGTGGGCCATTTAGTTTCTTGAGGTTCTTCTGAGTCTTTTGGTTTTTCTTTCTTAACAGGTTTAAGTGGTACTTCTTCAAGTTTTTCTTGTACTGGTTCTTTTTGTTTAGGAACTGGTTTCAAAACAATTTCTTCGACCGGTTGTTCTTCTTTCGGTTTCCTCTTACCGGTTGGCCACTTAACGTCCTGAGGTGCCTCTGGTTCTTTTGATTTCTCTTTCCTTACATGTTTTAGTAGTACTTCTTCAGGCTTTTCTTCTTCTGGTTCGCTTTGCTTAGGAATTGGTTTCAAAATAACTTCTTCGACTGGTTGTTCGTCTTTGGGTTTCCTCTTACCAGTTGGCCACTTTACATCCTGGAGCGCCTCTGGCTCCTTTGGTTTTTCTTTTCTTACAGGTTTAAGTTGTACTTCTTCAGGCTTTTCTTTTTCTGGTTCGTTTTGTTTAGGAATTGGTCTCAAAATAACTTCTTCGACTGGTTGTTCTTCTTTGGGTTTCCTCTTACCAGTTGGCCACTTTACATCCTGAGGCGCCTCTGGCTCCTTTGGTTTTTCTTTTCTTACAGATTTTAGTTGTACTTCTTCAGGCTTTTCTTCTTCTGGTTCTTTTTGTTTAGGAATTGGTTTCAAAATAACTTCTTCGATAGGCTGTTCTTCTTTCGGTTTCCTCTTACCAGTTGGCCACTTTACATCCTGAGGCGCCTCTGGCTCCTTTGGTTTTTCCTTTCTTACAGGTTTAAGTTGTACTTCTTCAGGCTTTTCTTTTTCTGGTTCGTCTTGTTTAGGAATTGGTTTCAAAATAACTTCTTCGACTGGTTGTTCTTCTTTGGGTTTCATCTTACCAGTTGGCCACTGAACGTCCTCAGATGCCTCTGGTTCTTTTGATTTCTCTTTCCTTGCAGGTTTTAGTAGAACTTCTTCAGGCTTTTCTTCTTCTGGTTCTTTTTGTTTCAGAATTGGTTTCAAAACAACTTCTTCGATAGGCTGTTCTTCTTTAGGTTTCCTCTTACCAGTTGGCCACTTTACATCCTGAGGCGCCTCTGGCTCCTTTGGTTTTTCTTTTCTTACAGGTTTAAGTTGTACTTTTTCAGGCTTTTCTTCTTCTGGTTCTTTTTGTTTCGGAATTTGTTTCAAAACAACTTCTTCGATAGGCTGTTCTTCTTTCGGTTTCCTCTTACCAGTTGGCCACTTTACATCCTGAGGCGCCGCTGGCTCCTTTGGTTTTTCTTTTCTTACATGTTTAAGTTGTACTTCTTCAGGCTTTTCTTTTTCTGGTTCGTTTTGTTTAGGAATTGGTTTCAAAATAACTTCTTCGACTGGTTGTTCTTCTTTGGGTTTCCTCTTACCAGTTGGCCACTGAACGTCCTCAGATGCCTCTGGTTCTTTTGATTTCTCTTTCCTTACAGGTTTTAGTAGAACTTCTTTAGGCTTCTCTTCTTCTGGTTCTTTTTGTTTCGGAATTGGTTTCAAAACAACTTCTTCGGTAGGCTGTTCTTCTTTCGGTTTCCTCTTACCAGTTGGCCACTTAACATCCTGAGGCGCCTCTGGCTCCTTTGGTTTTTCTTTTCTTACAGGTTTAAGTTGTACTTCTTCAGGCTTTTCTTCTTCTGGTTCGCTTTGCTTAGGAATTGGTTTCAAAATAACTTCTTCGACTGGTTGTTCTTCTTTGGGTTTCTTCTTACCAGTTGGCCACTTTACATCCTGAAGCGCCTCTGGCTCCTTTGGTTTTTCTTTTCTTACAGGTTTAAGTTGTACTTCTTCAGGCTTTTCTTTTTCTGGTTCGTTTTGTTTAGGAATTGGTTTCAAAATAACTTCTTCGACTGGTTGTTCTTCTTTGGGTTTCCTCTTACCAGTTGGCCACTTTACATCCTGAAGCGCCTCTGACTCCTTTGGTTTTTCTTTTCTTACAGATTTTAGTTGTACTTCTTCAGGCTTTTCTTCTTCTGGTTCTTTTTGTTTCGGAATTGGTTTCAAAACAACTTCTTCGATAGGCTGGTCTTCTTTCGGTTTCCTCTTACCAGTTGGCCACTTTACATCCTGAGGCGCCTCTGGCTCCTTTGGTTTTTCTTTTCTTACAGGTTTAAGATGTACTTCTTCAGGTTTTTCTTTTTCTGGTTCGTTTTGTTTAGGAATTGGTTTCAAAATAACTTCTTCGACTGGTTGTTCTTCTTTCGGTTTCCTCTTACCAGTTGGCCACTTTACATCCTGAGGCGCCTCTGGCTCCTTTGGTTTTTCTTTTCTTACAGGTTTAAGATGTACTTCTTCAGGTTTTTCTTTTTCTGGTTCGTTTTGTTTAGGAATTGGTTTCAAAATAACTTCTTCGACTGGTTGTTCTTCTTTCGGTTTCCTCTTACCAGTTGGCCACTTTACATCTTGAGGCGCCTCTGGCTCCTTTGGTTTTTCTTTTCTTACAGGTTTTAGTTGTACGTCTTCAGACTTTTCTTCCTCTGGTTCGTTTTGTTTAGGAATTGGTTTCAAAACAACTTCTTCGATAGGCTGTTCTTCTTTAGGTTTCCTCTTACCAGTTGGCCACTTTACATCCTGAGGCGCCTCTGGCTCCTTTGGTTTTTCTTTTCTTATAGGTTTAAGTTGTACTTCTTCAGGCTTTTCTTCTTCTGGTTCGTTTTGCTTAGGAATTGGTTTCAAAAGAACTTCTTCGACCGGTTGTTCTTCTTTTGGTTTTCTCTTACCAGTTGGCCACTTAATGTCCTGAGGTGCCTCTGGTTCTTTTGATTTCTCTTTTCTTACAGGTTTCAGTTGTACTTCTTCAGGCTTTTCTTCTTCTGGTTGTTTTTGTAAAGGAGCTGGCTCAAGTATAACATCTTTAATTGGTTGTTCTTTTTTGGGTTTCCTTTTCTCTGTTCGCCAACTTACTTCTTTGAGTTTATCGTCTGCTTCTTTTTCTTTTACAATTGGTTGAAGATTTTCATTTTGCAATATGTCTTTCTCTTGTGTTAATTTAAGTATCACTGTATCTTCAATGGCCGTAAGTGACTCCTCTATAAGTATAGCTTCTTGTTTCGTAAAGGAATCTTTACTTATTTTTTTTAATTGTACATCTTGTAACTGTTCCCTATGTATTTGAGACTTTTCTACTTTGGTAGGTTTCAATTTGATAACTTCTTTTGTCCATGGTATACTGTCAACAATTTTATGTTCTTTTAACTGTTTCGTTATTTGATCTTTCTGTAAATCATTTTCTCTATCTGGTTTTTCTGAGTCTTTATCAATATGTGGCATTTGATCTTCTTTTGGTTTTTTCTTAATTAAAGTGGATGTTTGTATATTCTCTTCAGAATCAGTTACTGTAAGTATTGATTTGTCCTCTACAGCTACAATAGATTCGTCAACTCCTATTTCATCTGAATTTTGTAAAGAAAATTTACGTATTTGTTTTAAAGTTACATCTTCTATTTTTTCTTTTTTAATTGGTGTTTTTTCTACTTTAGTAGGACGTAACTTTATTGCTTCTTGAGTCCAAGGCACATGATCTTTTAATATTTTGTCTTGAATTTTATCTTCTATTTTATTTTGTTTTAAAATGATCGTATCCGATTCTCTTTTTAAAGTCTCTTCTATAATGTCAACGGATTTATTTATTATTATTGAGTCATCCACGTCAGTTTTTTTATCATCTAGTAATTTACGCCATTGAGATGTTTTAAGCTCCTTATTAAATTTAGTTTTATCGACAGTTTCGGAATTGTTGATTGTCATGAAATTACTATCTTCTGTAATTACTTTCTGGATTGCTGTCGATGATTCCGAGCGTGGCTTTCGCCAGTGTTTAGTTTGGAGGCTTTCTTCTTTAATCGTTTCGCTTGATATAATTTGAGATTTCTTCCTCCAAGGAACTTCACGTGTTTGCACATCCTCAATTTTCTCTAACCGTAGTATATTAGTTTCCTCTGTTGTTTGATGTAAAATTCTATTTTTCAAAACATCAGATTCTTCTGTAGATACAACTGATAAATCTGTTTTTTTACCATGAATTTGCTTAGATATTTCTTTGCGGGATTCTGTGAACAATAAATACTCATTAAATTTAATTTATTAAATACTTTTTTATATATAAGCCTTTGTGATGAGGGTATGACGTTAGACTATTTTAATTTAGTTTACGTGATATTTAACAAGTATATACCTGGATATAGAGTTTATACAGTATTTATTTATTTTATTTGACGGGCATAATAAAAAGTGTTTTTCTATAAGAATCTTCTTTTTCTTTTCTATTAGAATAAACTTACAAAAACCATACTTTGTTTAAAATTTATTTTCCTTCAGTATTTTACTATCTGTTAATAAATTAAATGCCATCTAAAAAAGTAGTAGTAAAAAAGTATTCATTATTTAATTTTTATTATTAAATTTTACTAAAAGGCTAACTCGTATGAAAGAGTGGTTTGTCTCTAAACGTATAAGCCATTTCAATCAATTTCTATCCAAAATACTACTAATCCTATTCGCTTTTTTTGTATTTTAAGCCAACCCACTCGTAAGGTAACACCGATTGACGCTAAAAGCATCAAAACAGGTCAACCGCTTGATTTCTACGCCACATAATATATAAGAACAAATAGATCTCCATAAACTGATAAGCATATTATCCTCCTTTACATCTCACGCTTTAGGGTCATAATATGCCATGTAAATATTGCCACCTTTTAATAATTTATATATTTTCTATAATTTACATAATTTATGTACTAAGTTTAGTAAGAATTTAAAAAAATCCTCTCAGCAGTTTTCTATCTAGCGTAGTTAGCGGCTTTGAGTTGTTAAACTGTCAATAACGAAAGAGTTTTTTATAACTATATAGATTTATTTTACGACAATTGAACCTATTATTACATTATTTAATGTTTATTATTATTTATTTGACTTCACACTGTATCCCGCTTAAAACGAGAAAGGTAGAATCAACCTGGGAACCTGGTATTAAGACATTTCCGTTCCCCCCTTTCCGCCGAAATCTGCAGGCATTGCGTGTTAAGTAGCAAAAGTCAACACAGCTCTTTGGCTTGTTATCAGAGCTAGTATATATCTCTGCTAGTAATATCTACGTGGAAATCTCATAATTTGTATGTTTGAATGTTTATTATAATACTTAATCACACAAAACACTCATGTGAACATCATAGTCATGGGTTCGATCTCCATTCGGTGAAATAAATATTTAAATTATTTTCAATACCCTGCTATGGTAGAGAAAACGCGGCGATAAGTTCTGACACTCAACACGTGACACTGATGTGGAGAACGGAGTGTCTTAACTCTTAACACTAGGTTTCTTCTGTTATACGGGAAAAAGTAAACTTTGTTTTTATGTTATTGATGATATGTTTTGATATTCATTTTTCTTTACCTAAATTACATAGTCAGAGTAAAAAACTAGTATGACACAATTGGGGCCATTCAAGTATTTTTACGCGGTAGTTAGTTAGTTTTTTTTGCTCGGTAATTTCAGAAACTGTTAAATCGATTTAAATGCAGTTCTCACTGTTGTATTTTGGTGAACATCCCTTAAAATTTATATAGTGTTTTTTTTATTTTAAAACTGTTGTATTAAATTAATAATGATATTCAAATACAAAATTTATTTAGATTAGTACCTAAATAATTAAATATTAGTACCTAAATAATTAATAATTGTGTAGTAGGTATACTAGTCTTACTAGGCTGGTGGATCCTATTTTAAACGATTAACAGACGTTTAAATTAGTATCCGCCAGTCCTATATTAATAAAACACCTAGTAAAATCAAACACCTACATGGTGTATTTTTTTTATTATATTTATAATTAAAATTTAAGATTATGTAACTACTCGTTATACGTTCTACAAAACGTAGTTCGTTGTTTAGCGCATAATTCGCAGCTACTGGTTTGTCGATATATTTAAAAAGATAGTGTGGTTTTGCATAATTGAGTTAATTTTGTAATTCATCGTTTTATAATTATTAAATCTGAAAGACGCATTTGCGTAGCACTATAAATGGCGTCAACAGTTAGCGAACCACTAGTCAATAAGGAAAGAATTTTGCTGTTTTTAAGTGCAGGTTATGTTAAGTTAGTTAATTTTTAAGTAAAAATTTTTGTAACTTAACTAAAGTAACGAAAGAATTCATGGTCACCTTACCTTACGACGCAATTTTATAAAACTACTTATTACAATGCGGCGTAACGACTACGCGTCCAGTTGTATGTGGCCGCGACGTTCGTTAGACGCCTTGACGAACGCGATTTGCTATTACATTTCGACATAAGTTATTTCAGATATTCATATATATTCATTTCGCTGTTTTATCTGAATATATATATATATATATATATATATATATATATATATATATATATATATATATATATATATATATATATTTTATATGTAATATCTCACACAAACTGTTTTCGAAAGATTATATTTTTTTTCTTCATTAGTTCCTGAGATAAGGGTAATAAAAGTAAATAAATATTTGAGTATCACAAAAATATTATTTTTTGTACACCCCACCGTTGAAAGCAATTGTTAAAAAACCGAAAAGAAATTATATTAAGAGTGCTTTTAACGGGAATGCCAACATTACACACTATTGTAATAATTTTATGATAAGATTTTCCTTTTAGTAAAAAAATATATTTAAGAGGTCGTCGTGGCGCAGCAGTAAGCTTCCGCTGAGTGAGCACAACGGCTGTTGATTCTATTCTCATTGGGGAAAATAAGATATTGTCAGTTCGTCACTCTGGTGTATTAAAGCGCTGCGACACTAGGATCCCTGCCTACCCTGCTGAATGCGGAATACAGCGTGAAGTTAATAAAAAACATAATGTAGCATAATATAATAAACGTACCTAGTACGTAATTACGTGTAATTATTTTAATTACTTGCTTTTCATGTGAAGCTAAAAAGAGGTATTAATCTTCAATTTACCCCCATGATTGAATGGAAATAGCTAAGAGTTGTGTACGACACATGAGTCATGACCCATACAGCAGGTACAGTGGATTACATGGAAACGATAGAGCTGATGTAACATAGCTCATGAAGAAACTGTCCTCGATCCTCCTGGCTCCATCATCACACCAGCTCCTTGACACCATAATATAGTATTGTCACCTAAGCTGCGTATAACTTGCAAGTTTTATGAGGATTTAATTATAACAAGTGGTTAAAATTCAGATTCTTATGATTATAATAGTTAGTTTGTTACAGCTCGATCTAATAAATATAAGATTCTAGAGACTCTAGAGATCGACTCTAGAGACTCTAGAGATCGACTCTAGAGCTTGGTAACCTTAAATAATTTACGTCTTTTAGATATTTCGATACTTTCGTTTCACATCAGTTGGATTCTGGTTGGTTGGTTGATTTCTGTTCTAATGCGTTTTAAATCAATTTATAATTTAAGATAATACAATAAACACATAATTAGTATATAGAAAGCTTCGTACAAGACCCTCGGATCAATCCAATAACTGGCAACCACAGACAATAGCATGGACTCTTAAACTAATCAAAATAACACTCATAATTTTTAAATATTTCTACGTTGCGACGTCGCACTATGGATAATGGTAGAACAACGGCAGATCAAAATTCATTTTTACTAAAGTCGTCCCTGACGCACTTTATTTTTTTCAATAGTATAATAGTGGACCTTTAATGTAATGAATTATTTTTTCGTGAATTACATTTGGAATATATTTTTATTATAGTGAGAAATTGTAATACGTAAGAATGTCTATTTCAGGTTGTTCGCATCGATATTTTAAACTTAATTTCCTTAATAAAATGTGCAAATAGGTATAAAGTGTTATATATTTTTAAAAATCCTATAATATGTAGATTTTAAAAGAACTATTATATTGTGGATTTTGTGACTATATTCCTATAAAATATATTAACAATAAGTGAAGGGAGAAAAGGTACGTGTTTAAAGTTCATCGAGACTTTTGACAGTTACCGACGTCTCTCGACGCGTTACATTTGATGTTGTTTTATGGTCCAGATATCCATAAATAACATTTATAAAAATCAGCTGCGGATACGTGCGGTTCTACAAGTTATCACGAAAACAACGACACAAGTCAGGGGACAAGAAAACTTTGTCTATTGTGGTTTCTAATGTTGTACTATTTAATTGATAAGATTGCAGTAAATTTCAATTAAATTATTGTTATTTATTGATAAAAGGGCGTTTTATTTTCATTTTGCACACATTTTGCGGTATTACTAATCAATAAAATGCACAATACCTTCACTTATAAAATTATGTAAAAAGAGTGAATTAATTTAATAAAACTATTACAAATTAGTAATAAAATTACTAACAGACGTTTGATTGTTAAGTGTTTTCACAAAATTTCAAAATGGCTAATACTTTCAAGT
>DWLH01001349.1:0-13294 GCA_018249795.1 Heliconius telesiphe telesiphe
GTACTTATAGTTATGTAATTAAATATATATTGTAATATGTAAAATTGATAAATATACATATATAAACACTCGCATAACACCTTAGATCTAAGTAAAATTTTGCAAAATAATGTATAGTTAAAAATAATGTTTCTTATTATAGGTATTAATTGTATGTAAACAATAATGTAATTAATATATATGATAAGGAAATTAGATATAATAATAATAGATTTAAAAAGGGTACGAACCAAGTGTCTGTAGTGTTAAGAAATAATAATAATTAAAATAAGAAATATATATATATATATATATTAGCTTCCCTCTGCCCACCCTGCTTTGTGCGGCATACAGTGTGAAGCTAATTTTACTAACAGAGAATGATTTAAAAAAATATATTTTTAACATCATGATATGCTTCAAATTTGAAGTCTTTTTTTCAACTAAAATATTGCAGCACGCCCGCACTCGACAATATTATTGACAATAACCCTGAGTCCCCTGATATTGTCGTGGCAAAAACAGAATTCCTAGAAATTTACAATAATATTGAAAATCGACTGCAAACACGCAATATTATTGACAATACTACTTTATTGACAATATTTTTGTGCGACCAGGCTTTTTTGTGCAATAACTAAAACAACAATTTATTTTATTCTAGCTTTCTTTAAATTTAATACGAACGCATACAAATAAAGCTACTGAGCGACTGCGTCAGAATTTACTATGAAATATTGTCAATAATATTGAATAGTGTGCGAGGCCATATATTGAACAATATTATTGTCAGTATTGTATTGACATTAATATTGTGTGTGTTCGGCTAGCCTTGTTCTGTCATGTGCGTGTCAGGAAAATATTAAAGCACTCACAAGTGTGTAAATGGCATTCACGCGTTTCTGAAAGGTTGAAGATTCTGGGCGTTTGTTGAAGTTCGGCAAACGTATAAGCGTGCCATTACATTTATTAAAATATTTAACTATATTTTAATATATGAAATAAAAATAAATAAATTAATTAATTTAGTACTTTGAACCACAAATGATTTTCCTAATATTGAATATTATTTTATTCAATGTATTCAAATATTTTATTGCACAATACTGTTCTTCGATAAATGTGTTCTATGATTCCTACCGAGTTGCTAACAAGTGACAACACCGGACTATCATTGACAGGTTATGAAAACAACTGTCGGGGCGGGGCTTGGTAGTTTTAACGTATTTATGTTTTTATATTTAGTCTTGTATTAAGTGAACTGTTAATATAAATGAATTTAATGTAAATGTTTAAAAGTTAAAAAAAAAGCGACGTCTGTAATGCAGGTTAAATATTCACAATGCAGAAACTAAATTCAATGGGAATTTGGGCTATTCTTATATTTTTGTCTTGTGTATATGGTCAAGGATTAGAAACATCTATTCCGTACAATCCTAACTATCCTCAATCGTATCAACCGGATAAGAACCAAAATGGATCATTATATCGTCCCAATCAGCAGATACCGTACGGAGGCATTCCTGTAAATAATAACGATTATTCTCGTGCACCTCTTAGTTCATTTTATCAAGACAGCCCAAATTCTGATGTGTATGGCGATGGTGAGAATAATGTTGATCCGCAAAGCACCGCCAACTACTATGCTGGATTAGATTATGAAGAACGATACCGATGCCCTCCTAATTGGATTCGTTATAGGGAATCATGTTATAGATTTACTAAGTCTCCTGATCGTCCACGTAATGAGGCTCGAAAAATTTGTCAAGCATACGAATCTGACCTAGCATCTATAAACAGCCCGGAAGAACATGGCTTTATTATCACAAGTTTAATGAAACTAGACCCTCAGAAAGGTTCCTGGTATGTAGGAGCTCATCAGCAATCTCCTGGATACTGGACTAACGAAGGTGATGGCTCACAACTTACTGGCTTGGAGAATGCATTTTTTGATGATAGAAAGTTGATTTATACCAGTTATAATATATTACCTAGAGATTATTTAGTATACAGGTTTTCTCAAGACGATGGTCGTTGGGGCTTAGCTCCAGTGGAGGGGACTCAGTATTTCCACTTTATATGTGAAGGGCAGACACAGAGACTACATTATCTTATTGAAGAAGAGAGGTCTTTTACTTATGGTCTTGAGACATTTGATCCTGAAAGAATACCAAGAGGTCCATTTTTCATTAAAGAACCAGTTGACACAATTTATGATCCATTAAGAAACCATTATGTACAATTGACATGCATAGCTAAGGGATATCCTGCGCCAACTTATAAATGGTTCCGAGAAGATTACAAACTTGATAGTCCAGTTTATACAGAAATAAATCCACTATCAGATCAAAGATTTGTCTTGAGTGGAGGGACCTTAATGATATATAATCCTGATGCCGACAAAGATAATGCTAAATATCATTGTACAGCTACAAATAAATTTGGAGTTATACATTCAGAATCTGTCCGCCTTTCCTTTGGTTTCATCAGAGAATTTAATCAAAAGAGACCTGTTGAGAGTGGGAAACAGTACTGGGGAAAAGTTATGCATTGTGATCCACCATCTTACTATCCATCTGTAAACTTTTTATGGGCTAGAAATTATTTTCCCAATCTTGTGGAGGAAGATAGACGTGTATTTGTGTCTTATGATGGTGGTTTATACTTTTCAGCCTTGGAGACTATTGATAGAGGCAACTATAGCTGTAATGTCATGAGTAAAGTGTCTGATGCTGGTCGCAATGGACCTTTTTTCCCTCTTCTGGTATATCCAAATTCTGACTATCAACAATTGAAATTTCCAAATAATTTCCCCAAAGTGTTTCCAGAGGCTCCAGTTGTTGGTCAAGAAGTCCGCTTAGAATGTATTTCATTTGGATATCCTGTTCCTTCTTATAACTGGACTAGAAAAAATGGAGGTATTCCTAAAAGGTCATATTTAAGTAATTTTGACCGAGTTTTAACAATACCTAATGTTGGTGTTGAGGATGAAGGTGAATATATTTGTGATGTTCGCAATGACAGAGCACATATATTTAACAGTGTTTTCTTGAAAGTACAGGCTGAACCCAATTTTACAATTCCTTTATCTAATAAACATGTTGATAATAAAGGTGATCTACATTGGAATTGTGAAGCATTTGGAATACCCGATGTTAATTATACTTGGTGGAAAAATGACAAAAAGCTAACCATGGATACTTTACAAACAGAAGATAGAGATAGATATGTAATACAGGATAATGTGTTGATAATTAAGTATTTAGATCCTTCTAGGGATCCTGGCATGTATCAATGTGAAGCAAAAAATCAATTAAAAACAAAGTATTCCACTGGGCAGTTACGGGTGCTCTCATTTAAGCCATCATTTAAGAAGCGTCCCCTAGAATCTGAGACATATGGCTCTGAAGGTGGGAATGTAACCCTCAGGTGTAATCCAGAAGCTGCGCCTAAGCCGTCATTTACTTGGAAGAAAGACAACATAGTCATTGGGGCAGGTGGTAAAAGATTCATAACAGAAAATGGAAATCTTATTATACGCCAGCTATCACGAGATGACGAAGGTGTATATACTTGTGTTGCTAAAAATCAATATGGTTCTGATGAAAGTCGCGGTCGGCTCATAGTACTACGTGCTCCACGGTTTCTGGAACGATTGCCACCGCGTATAACTACTCAAGTTGGACAAGTTATTTTCTTGCACTGCATCGCGGAAATCGATGCTCTTTTGGATACAGCTTACCTTTGGAATCATAATGGAATCAGAATAAAAGACGCAGCTGATCTTTACGCAGACAAGCGGATAAAAATCGATGGAGGTGAACTGACTATTTTTGACGTAAGTTTATCCGATGTCGGTGAATACGAATGTGTTGTTAAATCAGCAATTGGGAAAATTTCATCTCGTATGCAACTACGCATTGAGGGACCGCCTGGTCCACCTGGAGGCTTACAAGTTATTAATATACAGCGATCTTCTGTCACTCTTGAATGGACCGACAGCAATCCAAATGGTCGTCCCATAACTAACTACGTTATAACGGGCCGTACTCAATGGAATTCTACATGGTACGTAATAACTGATAATGTTATAAATGTTATTGAGGTCGACAGATACAATAGAAGAAAACGTGCTAAGATAACAACAGAACTAATGCCATGGTCGGTTTACGAATTTCGAGTACAAGCTGTAAATAGTTTAGGCGTAGGAAAGTTCTCATCGCCTAGTCCTCAATTTTCTACTCAACCCGACAAACCTTATCAAGCTCCTTCTAGCATTGACGGCGGAGGTGGAAAAATTGGTGATCTTACTATTAAATGGAACCCATTACCGATGTCATTACAAAATGGTCCAGGTATTCATTATAAGATATTTTGGCGTAGAAATAACTCTGAAGTTGAATTCCAGTCACTTTTGTTGAAAGAATATGGCAATGTTGGTATGCATGTTGTTCACATTCCATTAGACTACTTTTTCACGCCTTACAATGTAAAAGTGCAAGCTTTCAACGATATTGGAGCAGGTCCAGAAAGTGAAATAGTTACAGTTTATTCCGCTGAGGATATGCCACAAATGGCACCGCAGCAGGTGTACGCGCGCTCGTTCAATTCTACGGCACTTAACGTGACGTGGAACCCCATTGACCAGTCACGAGACTGGTTGAGAGGAAAATTGATTGGTCATCGTCTGAAATATTGGAAACAGGCTAACAAAGAAGCGGAGTGCATATATTACTTGTCCAGGACAACACGTAATTGGGCTCTTGTAGTGGGATTACAACCGGATACCTATTATTTTGTTAAGGTATAAATTGTTTTATACATTTTTTAGGGTAGTTGTATGTTGCTTGGGGCTATCTAATATATATATATATATATTATATATTATATATATATATATATATATATATATATATATATATATATATATATATATATATATATATATATATTAAAAAAAAGTGCGTGTTTTTGCAATATATATATTTTTAACTAAATTATGAACTGTAGTAATAATAAGTAAATTAAACTTTCTAAATTGAAAAAATAAAAACAACTTGGTAATTGGTTAAATAAAATGACAAAGTCAACTAAAGTTAGACTAAGATTCGTTATAATGTGACACATATATCTGATTTGTTTTTTATATTAATTCTTTTAGGTAATGGCGTTCAACTCAGCTGGCGAGGGCCCAGAGAGTGAACGCTACTTGGAGCGTACATTCCGCAAAGCTCCTCAAAAGCCGCCAGCCTCCGTTAATGTGTGGGCCGTCAACCCTAGCACTATTCGCGTCGTCTGGAGATATGTTCAGCCTACTGACGAGGAGGAACCCCTTATTGGTTATAAGGTAAATTAATATACACAAAAAAGTATCTATAAATGAATGTTTAATTTTACAATTTAACAGATAGAATCGGCGAGGCTTGTGTTGGTTGTATTGATAATGATTTATTCCATTATCTATCATCAAGAATAGTGTAGTGACTTGTCACTACAAAATATTTTTTATTCTTGTGTGCACGCCTAGCATTTTTTCACTTTTAATAAATCGAAAATAAATATTACCTTAATTAGCAATTGGGTCAATTCAAGTTCAGTTCAACAAAACAGTCAAATATTACTGAACTGCAATACAATGGCATATTTAATATTTTTGTTAATTATCAAGTTGATGAAAAGACGATGTCCATGATCAAAATATAAAGTATATGTATGTTAAAAGTTATTTTGATTGTATGTTACTTACTTTCAGGTACGAGTATGGGAAATTGATCAAGACATGAGTACTGCAAATGACACCCTGGTACCAGTGGAACATAAGCTGGAGGCCTATGTCACTAACTTGACACCAGGTAAGTCTTACAATCTCAGAGTCTTGGCATACTCCAATGGAGGTGATGGCAGGATGTCTTCACCGCCTATCACTTTCCAAATGGGTGATTATCACAGTGATGCCTATGGATACTATGTAAGAAGCTCAGCTCCATCACAAACCCCTTACATATCTTTACTTATAACTTTTATCTCTTACATTTTAGTTTTTAAGAATCTCTAATTATGTAGCTTTAAGTTTTCATACTCAAATGTATATTTTGAATATTTTACACATTTTTTTCGTTATTTACAGTTTTCAACAGTTTTTGTTTTATCTGTGTGTTGTGATATACATCCGGCCATTATGTTATTATTATATATGGTACTCCTTTTTTTATTTTTATATAAATTTATTGTTATTGATTTTTATATTTATATATATATATAAGTTTATGAAGGTGTAGAATATATTTTTAGACATTTTTGACAATAAGTATAATTTAAGTGAATCTCAATATTATTAAGACAATATTTTATAATAACTATATTTTTTTCTTGATAAAACACATATTATTTGATTCTCTATAATTGTCTTCATAATTTGATGCCTCCATCTCAATGAATTCTTAATCCGAGCCATTATAGAATAAGATAGCTTTTGCAAAGGTGAAAATTATATTAGATTTTTTAATAATTAATCGGGTTTTGTATACATTTTTTTTATTTATAATAAGAAAATAAAATTATAATAAGTGACACTGAAACTGCATACTTAGCTTAATGAGAAGCAAAAGCACCAAAATGAGCAGGCAGCTAATTTGAAAATAATCAATTAACTTGTAACATTCATTCAACTCAGTTGGTGACATATTTTGTAACTTTAAAATTAGTCCAATAATTACAATAATTTTAAGGTATGTTTTCCAGAATAATAATATAATACTCTTTTTGTGATTGTAGCAGATTGTGTGTGAAGGCATCTATTTGAAATGAAATATCTATTTTTGGTTGGGCAATATTTTCGATATGCAATAATTTTATAACATTTATAAATGAAAATACATTTAGGTTCATATATAGGATAAAGTACGTATTTTTATGCTATCGATACATTGTAATGTGTGTGCCTGAAGCACAACTGTGAGTGAAATAGCTGATTAGTTAATAGTCTATATGTATTATTATAATGCCTTAATAGTACCATAAAATGTTAAAATTTTGTATAAAAGATCTGTTCAATAAGATTAAATACAGGTTTATTTTGATCTCGTGTGTTTTATTTCATTGTTGCTATAGGATAGCTGATGTTATGGTTTTATAATATATTATTTTACTACAGTAGTGAAAAATTGACCCCTTTACTAAAATGAGGCCAATTTTATTTTTAAAAATTTTAAAAATAATTTCAGCGTTCCGCTGTATTCTGCATATAGCAGGGTAAGCAGGAGAGAACTGGAGAAACCTAACCTTAAGACGCACATTGCATGTTGAGTGGCGGAACTACCAGAGTGCTCGCTGCCTTCTCTCTTGTCGACTGCATATTTAATTCTAACAGTCGATGCTTGCCACTCGATACGCTTTCTGTACGTTCTATTGTTTTTTCAGTTATTTCTTAATATTATTGTAATTATCGTGATTTACTATTTGTACATTTAAAGCGGTGTTAAACTAAGTGTTAAACGTCAGTAGACTCTTTATTCATCAAACGCACTTGACCGTTTTTTTTCAGCTTCACGCTGTTTTCCCTATATAACAGGGCAGCGCTATGCCTCAAAATGTCTGTTGAAACACGTGTGTTTGCTAGGTTCGTATTTTTTTTACAAAAAGACGTTTATGTTCTGACGGTGGGTGTATGTAATAAAATTATTTTAAAATATCGAGATTACTATATGAAAAGTCAATAAGAATATTTGATTGTACCTAGTCGTTTCAGTAATAGCGAAAAGTCTCGACGTCAGATCGACGACTGCGTGCGTGGACCATGAGAAAACTTATATTTTTAAATGTACTTATTGTTTTTATTTATATGTAAAAATGTATACTAATAGTGTAGTATTAGTAGTACTATTATTATAAAAACATAAGTTATACTAACTCATGAGATTGGAAAATATATTTTTGTTAGTCATGTTTATTTTTCAGAGAAGATGATTAATGTACAAAATTTAATAGAACATAATTTTTTATTCGCCTCTATATTACATATTTTAATATTATTTTTTACTTTTAGTTTTGCGCTTTAAATGTTTAGTGTCAACTTCATTTAGTGTATCGATGCTATATATATTTCTTCTTTTTAACAAACTTTCGTCGGCTTGCGCATGTTTTAGAGGCAGCAGGCCGACAGCAAACGGTATGTCTTCATCTAAAGTAGAACGGACATTTTGTGTATTAGGACTCTCATTTTCCTTATTTATAGAATTTTCTTTGCTGATCACGTCCATTTCAGTACCAAGATTATTTGATTTAGTCATATTCTCTATAGATGTGGAGCATTTTGATTTAGGAGTACCCAACTCGGCATTGGGTTTTGGGCTATTTTCATTTTTACTTATTTGTTGTACACTTGCAAACTCCTCCCAATGGAACTCGTTAGAAACGTTAGTATCAAAATTTTCATTAGAATTTGAGACCTTTTCTGTAGAAGATACTTCTGACTTAAACTTAAGTGTATCTGTACTCTTCTGTGGGCTGTTCTGTCCAATGATATCATCATCGCAATTTTGCATAATCTTATTCTCAATGTTCATCAAATCTTTCATAATCTCATCTTGTTCCTGAAGACTGTTATCTATATTTGGCTCTATGTAGTTTTCTCGATTTTGAGTATGTTTTGGTGTTGACATTAAGCAGTCCAATGTATCTTCTTTGAAGTCATTTGCATTTGGCAACTGCAATGAAAAGTCGTAACAACTTTCATTTCTTTTTAAAACGTCCGAATTATAGTGTGATTTTGTATCGAGAAGAGACATATTGAAGCTCGTATCTAAGGATGTGTTAGGACAAAATTGGTCTAGTGTCCTGGATTCATTCAGTTGTTGTTCCTCATAAAACTTTTTTACATCATCGCTCATAGATTTAGTAAAAAATTGCATATCGCTGTCGATACTCGAAAAGTCATGAGTAACATCTTGATCTATGGCATTATTACTATTTTGTAGGGATTGATTTAAAACGACATAGTTTTGCTGGCTGTCAAACGGTTCTAAATTGTCTGGTAAAATTTCATTAAGGCTGTTAATAGTTTCTTCGTGTATATTATTACTTTTATCGAAATTGTTGTTTGAATGATAATTTTTCGAGCTGAGCATTTCTCCCCTTTCTATGGACCTGGAAAGTTCATCTATGCTCTTAATCTCACTTGGATCTGCCACTTTTTCTATAATGTTGGGTTGTTCTATAACTTCGTACTGTATTTCGTTACTTTGGACCATATCTAAGAGTACTTGTTCGTTAACATTAATATAAGATCCGTCGCCAGATTCAAATAAAATTGGTAAGTCTGTTGGAAGACCAGCACTTTTTAGGGCATTAACGTATTGTGACATGGCCGTGTTCATTTCATTGTTAGCATTTTCATTTGCAGTGTTATTTGTTGCAGTTGTATAAGTGGATGTCATAGTATCGTTTTCGAGTGAGTCCTTCGAGTACGAGATTGGATCAAGGGGATTAGACGACATAGATTGGTCCATAAACATAAGATCGTTATCCATATTGAGATAGTTACTAGAACTATCATTATTACATATGCTATTAACTGCTTCTGATAAAGTTACTCTATCCATATAATCCTGAAATATTATTAAAGTTTCTTATAACAACTAACATGAATCATGTATCTTTACCTATATTAAAAGAGAAAAAAATAGAAAATAATGTAAAAATTGGTAATACGCAATTTAAATACCTGCATATGTTTTGTTTGCAAATGCTTCAATTGATGAATAGCTTTGCGTGAGTCTTGCTCTCTGCGCATCAGGGCACGCTCTGCAGCTCGCCCTATTGAATTGCCACTTTCCCAAGTGTTAGGTCGCTAATTTTATAAACATGTTATTTATTAATATTTATATTCTTGCGATTGACTAAATTTCTCCTGTGTTGAATTATATAAGATAATTTTTATGCTAATAGTAATCTATACCTACAAATTGAAAGATTTTGATTTTGTTAGTTATATTTTTTAAAAGACATCTTAATACCTTAAAGCTAGGTCTTCCACGTCGAGGACGAATGCCGCGGGACGGGTCAGAGTAATCTGTCCCAGTGTTCCCTCCTTCTATGTCGAAGGGTATCCGTACTATTGCATCCTGGTTTAAGTAGATATTTCTTTTTCATAAAAACAATTATATTTTACATTTGTTTTTATTCTAGATTATGCCTATTTTGAGATAAAATGTGATATAGCAGCACAGGAACAAAAACGTGAATTTGAGTTCTGCGACTACACAGAAAGCTGAAATTGTCTAACGGGTAAAAATAGATAAAAATATAGGCATTATTTATAATAATAGTTATTACTACCGAAAGTTTTTCTTACATCTGAAAGTCGTAAAGGTTGTCGGTTCAACTCTTAATCTTACTTATTATATTTCAATTATTTTCATTATTTCCTCGCTCTCGTAAACAATGCACGGTGTTGATTTTCGCCACACAAAACAAAGTCTCGAAAATGAGGCGGTGCGTGGAGAACAGTGTTTTAACATTGGGTTCCTTCTGTTTTCCCTGCTATGCGAGAAAAAGCGTGAAGCTGAAGTAACGTTTCCTTAGTTTATTCAGCGTGTAAATATGAGAGTTCTCGAAATCACTAATAATAACTAAAATAATTTAATTTGAAAATTTATTAATTTAATAAAATATTTTTTATTAAAAACAAACCTTATTCGTCCGGTTATCTGGTAACTGGTTAATATTTGTTATCTGTGATGTTTTTGATTCTGAATTATCCTTAAAATATTTATTATTAATTTTATTAATGAGTATATATTAATATGATTTTTTCTTAAGTAAATTATTTACCTGAGAATGTAAATCGATGAGAGACTGCGGTGGTCTGTTCACTACCACAGGTGGAGTAAATATGGGTAATTCACCTTTGATAAAAATATAATATTAATTGCCATATTTGGTTTAAACTAAATATGTGCACTGATGATGTTGTGTGTGTAATATATTTATAAAATGAGGAGTGTAATATCAAAATTACAACTTGCAAAATATTTTAACGGTTTATTACACTCACTATGGTTATTTATTCCAAGACCTTCTTTTGTTACTTTAGATAGACCTTTGATTTTCAAAAACTGTGCTGCAGACACTAGGTCGTCCAAATTTTCTTCTAAGCACTGAGTTTTTCCGCAATACATAAACTCGACAAGGCATTTTAGTACATTAAATTTCATTTTTAAAATAATTAACGGCTCGCCGGTTTGCTTTTGTAAAACTTCCTATAAAATGAAGTAATGTAATTACACTTTGTTTTACCATAATAAAATAAAATTATAGTAATAGTCTAAAACGTTCTAATCAAATATTAATATTTAATAAACTAAATAAATAAATAAGTTGGAAAACTCACTTGAAAGTAAGCGCTACTTGCAGCAAGGACTGCTTTGTGAACACGCAAAGTATGAGAGCTACACATGAGAGTCATATCCACTAAAGATTGCATTTGCAATAATTTCCCAAATCTAGACATTAAGTGTTCGGAATAGTCTTCGTAATGTAAACTGTAACGTATCGGAGCCATTCTCATATAATAACGATGCACTTGAGCTCGGCAACGTAAATAAATTCAATGACATGACATCTATTTATTGAGCATTTGATAAATTAAAACAAATGAACGCACAAAAATGATGAAATTAGAATGTCATTAGATAACTTTTTAAATGTAAAGGCCAGCATTATAATGGCTAAGTCTTTTATCTATTTTTTTTTGTGGGAAATAATAAAAAAATATAATGTGTTGAATTCTTTTATTTAAAAAATACAGAAAAAATAGTAAATGTTAGAAAATGAATGTATTACAAATTTGTATTTGTTTGGAACTATATTTAATAATCATAAAAAAAGAAATGAAAACAAAAAATGCAAACTTATTCTATCACAGACTAATTAAGTACTGGAAACAATTACGAATACGTAGGTATTTTAATACTTATGATCTTAATATATATATTTAAAATGATCAATGGCTAATAATCTTGACACTATAAATACAAGTTGACAAAATTAAATAAATAATAGAAGATTTTCAATATTACCGTTTGGAATGTAGGTAGGAATGAATTTATTTGTTCATAAGGCACTTGGAACAAATACTGAGATCATGGCCGGGGAAACATCCCACCAGATTATTTATAATTTTTGTTCTATAAAATTAATCTTTGCAGAAACTGCTATAAATACAAACATTTAATTATAAGAAATCTATTTGCAATAAATTCAATATATCATGAACTACAAAACCATTACATAGTTCCTTTGAGTCTAATCACATTCGAGGCTTACACCAAATTCACAAACTAATTTTAGATATACGTATATACAGTGGTTATAAAGTGTTCCACAATAAAATATTCAAAGTAGATTTGTAAAAAATAGGTTACCCGTTTGACACACGGTATGCAAATAAAATATATTTAATAAAGTATATTTATTATTTAATCAATAAACGTCAGCTTTTAATAAAACAATTGGAAATATAAGTGAATAACTGCTTTAAAGAATTACTATTGTGGAAATAATTTTTAAAAAAATCATTCAATTTTATATATATATAACACATGGATCAACTACAGACACTTTACAGTAGTTATCCAAATGTATTTATATCATCCGCGACATAAAATGTAAAATACAAATTTGTAACATTTTCAATACTTTTAGTATCGTCTTAGAAATTGTTTTTTTTATACAATACAATATCTAGCTTTATGTTACCCTTACCTCCCTATGACGAAGCTCATAGACGCTGTGGCGAGCAAGCCTTCGCGACCCTACCACTCGATTATATGGAACACATTCTGATATCTGAGATAGAATACTCCATTTCCTAACATTTAATTAAACTTACTACAAGTTACGCAACGTGTTATGATGTTTCGGAGGCTAACGCTGAAAGCTGTGAACAACAGGTACTTAAGGCGCCGTGGCGTGGCTACGCGACAAGAGCTAGCGACACTACCCCACAAGTATGTTTGAGTGCTAAGATTTTAGAAATTATCGGTTTATTGCTGGCTGTATAGGGTTATTAATTATTTAGTTTCTTTATCAAACAAGATTATAAAAAAAAATTTTTTCTGCTTCACTCTGTATCCCGCACACAGCAGGGTAGGCAGAGGGAACCTAGTGTTAAGACACTTCGTTCCCCATTTTCTGCCGAATTCTGGAGGCATTGCGTGTTGAGTGGCAGAACTCAACGCCGCGCTTAGCCTCGACACCAGAGCAAAGAAATGGAAATATAAATTTAAGTAAATATTTCATCTCCTCGAGTGGGGAT
>DWLH01001350.1:0-13293 GCA_018249795.1 Heliconius telesiphe telesiphe
AATTTATATTTCCATTTCTTCGCTCTGGTGTCGAGGCAAAGCGCGGCGTTGAGTTCTGCCACTCAACACGCAATGCCTCCAAAATTCGGCAGAAAGTGGGGAACGGAGTGTCTTAACTCTAGGTTCCTTCTGTCTACCCTGCTGTGTGCGGGATACAGCGTGAAGCTAATTTAATTTAATTTTTTTTTTAAAATTAATTGAAAGTATTTATTTAATGTTTCTGATACATGTTACATGTGAATAATTCGTGAGAAGTAAAAGTAAATTTTTGTTTTAGGTCAGTTATATATATAACATCTTACCATATCTTTAAGTAAAAGTTCACAACAAACGAAGAACTATAGGTTAAAGTTTGATTCTTTTAAACTATTTATTTTTCGCTTTGCCCAAAATAAAATCGTTTTAAAAGTTTGTACGCGTGAAACTTTTAAACTAAGTGCAATGCATTGCAGACGCAATGTCTTATAGAATCCATGCTTTTTGAAAGTATTAAACTTAGTAGGTATGTGAACTATTTTAAAATAACGTACAATTTTCATATCATTTAAATGTACCAGATATAAAACGTTTATTGGATGACACAACATTTTTGCACGAAAATTAATAGAAAATAATGTACATGCTTCAAGCTGTATCCCGCACACGTCAGGGTAGACAGAGGGAACCTGCTTTTAAGATATTTCATTGTCTATTTTTCGCCGAATTCCGGAGCATTTCGTGTTAAGTGGCGGATCTCAACCCCGCGCTTTGTCTCTACATCAGAGCAAAAAAAAAATATATAAATTGAATTAAATATCTCATTTCCTCGAGTAGGGATCAAACCCATAACCAGTCGTTTACAGTCACACATTTGTGCCTCTGCGCCACGACTGACTTTATTTTTAAATTTTCATTTCTAATAATTAGTTTGCTAGTAATCTTTTATTAATCACAAGTGCAAGGACTGACGCTATAATGTCGAAGTCAATTGAGAACCACGCTGTACTTAAATTCCTTACTAAACAAGGAAAAACATAAGTAACCATTAGTAAAGTTATAGTGTCTGCTTATCAAAAATCTGCACTTTCATTATCTACTGTTCAAAAGTGATCAAAAGACTTCAAAAGAAGCAGAAAGACCATTGTAGACGACTCACTCGGGCTCAGGCTCTTTGGATGAAAATATCAAAAAGTTCAAGCTGGGGTTAACAAGAGTATTCTTGTTAGTGGCGTATGCGCCAGTATCCTCAGCTCCATTAGGTGAACTCGAGGAGTTTTGGGAGAGTGTCAGGGATGTTTTAGGTAACGTTAGAGGTAACGTTTGAACGGATGGGTCGGAACTGCGCGAAGCGGTTACGAGGAAGTGGTAGGTCAGTATGGTGACAAGAGAATATATGAGGCAGGAAAGCTTATATTGTAAAATTGCAAGGAAAGGAATTTGTTTGTGGCAAACACTATGTTTTACCACAAACATATTGTTGCCGTATACTTGCCGTATTAGTATGATTACATTCATACATAATTTATACAATAAACAAAAGTTTCAATCAAAATTCCACCGCCATTTACAGTTTTGTTAACAAAATACTTTATCAATGAATTGATTCAAATAACATTACATATTTAAGTAGTTCGTGTGTGTTGTATATTTTTCTATGCATGTGATACTTCAATAATATAAATGTATTTTCCAATAGCAGTTCTATATTATTTTGGTAGAATTTGTAATTTTATTTAGTCGTCGTCGGACAATAAATCCTATATATAATTCAGACCTTTTACGTCGCAGGCAAAGAGTATTGGGCTCGAAAATATGCCAATATATAGTAATGTTATCTTACCTTCGCTTCCTCCTTTAAATATTTTATTCAATTTTCTCACAATGAGAGAACCCAAGGAACTTCCAGTAATGTTGCTTGTGCTAAGTGATATGTGGGATTATAATTAAAAAATGCTATTAATTTATATATATTAATAGAAGACAAGACAGAACAGAACAGAAGACAGAACAGAACAGAAGATATATCTTCTGTTAATATCTATTGTAACTAGTAAAAACGCAGGGCTTCGCCCGCTTGAACTATACCACATATTCTCAGTTTTCAATAGGTCTACTAAAAATAATCAGAATAAGTAAAAGTAACTAAAGGAAATTCTTAATATTAAAAACAATACCCTAACTGTTTAAAATGAACACAAAGTAATAAGTAAATGTAACTTATGGTTTTTTTTAAATATTAGATAAATTATATAACTAATTAAAATTTGAGGCCAGTCGTGGCGCAGCGGCACGAAGTGTGACTGTAAAACCGACTGGTTGTGGGTTCGATCCCTACTCTTAATACTTAATACTTAAATTTACTTAAACTTATATTTCCATTTCTTCGCTCTGGTCTCGAGGCAAGCGCGGCGTTGAGCTCCGCCATTCAAATACCTCCGGAATTCGACGGAAATTGAAGAACGGAGTGTCTTAACATTTGGTTTCCTCTGCCGTTTTTACTTTCACCCTGCTGTGTGCGGTATACAGCGTACAGCTGATTTTTGTTTTACCTGTCTTAATACTGGGTTCCTTCTGCATACCGTGCTATACGTGAGATACAGCGTGAAGCTATACAAGCTCTCATAGAGGCGCGACCAGGAAACAAAACGAGTTTAGAACAAACAACAAACAATTATTGAACGAAGTAATGACGTCACACGCCAATGTGCTCGTAAAAGTAATAAAGAACTTGGGAGCTACAATCTAAAATCCAAACGTTCAAAGGAATTTTGATTCTAGATTAAGTTTGCTTTGTAGCGACCAAGTTCTTTTGTTTAATACTTATAATAATCTGGATGGATCGAGTTTTATTGGTAATTTATATTATATATAAATTTGCTAAAAGCCAGTTGACGTCAGCTTATTAAAGCTTTCTATTACGAGTAATCTTTATATAAAATGAGATTTAGTTGTTGTCTTCGAGCCTTTGAAATTAATATAAATAAACTGTTTAATTTTAAAAGTTAACACTTTTAATTTAGACACTAACTCTTAACGTAACGGTTATAGGTGCGATTTTCCCTTGAGAGAATGAAAAAAAATTTTTTTCACGCTCTGATAACAAGAAAAAGCGCGGCGTTGAGTCAACACGTAATATCACGAAAATTAGCGGAAAATTTGCGGAAAGTGGGGATCCGAGTGTCTTAATACTCGATTCTCTCTGCCTATGCCCTACTATATGCGGGATATAGCATCAAACTAAAAAAATACCTTATTTTTATATTTAGTATATTCTTTGTGTAAACAATATATTCAAAACAAAATTAATTTACTCAATTGCAATGAAAAAATCAACGAGCAATTATAGAGTTTGTTGTCAAACGCGGCATTTGTTAAAGTGAAATTTAAATATTTGTTTCCAATTAGCTACTTTTAACTGAGTATAGTTTTTAAATTGAAACAAGCGACCGTCGTATATTCGTCGCTCTACATGTACATACGTGCAAGTATGCATATATGTTTATCTATGTACTGCGTATATTTGAAAGTATTACCATAAATTTAATGCAATGGTAGTGGATTCAATTCCTTGTCTCTATATAAACGTTACCCTTAAAATAACTGAATGTAATTAATACGACTAAAGCCATCGTCGTGGTGAAAAAACATAAACATATTACTACATAAATATACTCATGCTAATGCTAAAATCGATTCCTCGTGCTATATAAGCTACAATACAAAGTTAGCCAATAAAAGAGTATAAAACTTATTCCATATGTAATGGTATCGCTAATGAGATCGTTTGTGAACAAAGCGCGAAGTAATCTGTATCATTCTCTCAAAATACTGAACACGCCCTCGAATAAATCAATGTCCTGTAAATTCTATTCGCAACCAAAAAAACAGAATACAATTTACATACTAACGTTGCCAGCACTTACTCCGAATGGATTTAGCATATATACATATAAAAGCTGTGGTTTAAATTGTGTATTTAGCTCTAAAGCGGTGGAATCGTGGGATAGAGGCATAACGTCTGACTGTAAGGGCGGTGGCTTTGGGTTTGTTGAGGCATTCAACATGAAATGTTTAAAAAATTGATCAGCACGTGGGAAACGGCACTCTTTTCCCTGAGCCTTATAAAAAAGATATATATTTTCGCCGAAAAGACAAGATGAAATAAACAAAAGCAAATTCTTCATGTCTTTATTATCATCATTTAGTGTAATTTTGAATAATAATAACAATAAAGTGGCATATCTATTTCCAAATTGTAATTTCAGGTACCTATTTCTATTCGTGTAGCAAAGAGACATGAGAGTGAAAGTAGGTAACCTGAATGTAAATTGCCTGCTGTACGCTGATGATGCAGTGCATCGGAATTCGAGTTGAAGTCATTGGTCACCAGTCTGAAAGAAAGGCTGCCTGCGTCAAAATTAACAAGTTACTAATATTAGAATTACAAATAAATCCACTTCAAATATGACGAAGTACATTAAAGTTATACGTCTCATTAACTCTGAACAAATTAAGAAGATGTCGATCCTTTGATCGTATCTAATCGCTGATTCAAAGAGGATCAATTCAAGTTAGCTTTTCAGGCATTTCACACAAATTCTTCTTCAGAACTTTTATAAATGATAATAAAAATACTTTAGTCCCGCTTTAGTTTCACTTTCCTTCTCAAGAACCATTATAGAATATAAATTTTTAGAAATGCATAAAAGTATGCACGTATACCCGCACCTCTTGAATAATGTCCAAGCGCCCTGATCACTAAATATTTTCGTTCATCGAGCTATGTCGAAATTCTTATACCCTTGTTGGGATTTATTTGTTTTTTCCAAAAAAATATTACATAAATCCTTTATTTCGTAGAACTATGACGTTCGAAGTAGCGCAGTGGGGCAGATAAATTTTCCGGCATTGAGTTTCGCCTCTCATCGTGCAATATCTCAAAAAATGGGCAAAAAATGACTAACGGAGTGTCTTAACACTAAGTTCCCTCCGCCTTCACTGCTATGCGGGTAAAAGTGTGAAGCGGCTTCTTTATATTTCCAAGTATTGACGGTCATAATATTCTTAGTTGAGCTATTTCTGAAACTAAATGTGTACTTAAGTTTATCATCGTGGAAGCGACGGTCTCGATCTCTTTAGAGGTCAGGCTCTTTTAATTATAAATATAATTGGTTTTGTAATCTGTATTGGCTTTGGGATTTATGCTTCAATGGAAATAATAAATACGATTAAATACGATTTTGTATTCTAGATTTACGATTACGATTTTGTAGAGTTTGGCGCTCTGTTCTCTCTAACTACCCCGCTAGGGATAAAGCGTGAAGCTAGTTAGTTTTTTATTCTATTTGAGGATCTATAAATATACGTGTGTTTAATATGGGATAATTAGGAAGACAATAGGGATAAATCCGTTCTCTACTTAAAAGTTAAGAGAGAGAGTTAAGAGGCTCTCTTCAAAGACACTGGAAAAACTGTGCCAAGGAATATAGTTCGTGTATCAAGAATGAGTGTAGTACATGCGATAATCAAGTAAAAAATATATAGTATATGTATACTTTATACCTATTTATGCCAAGGTAATATTTATAAAATAGTTAAAAAAAAACAGTCTTGTTTCAGTAATATTAATCTTTCCAAAATATCATAGCGATGCTAAGTGGTCGTTCCAGTTTTTTAATCAATAATGTCAACGCTAGTCGTTAGAAGCTTATATAATTCTGTTAACTTTTCACAAATGCTCTCTTAAAACAACCCTGGAAATGAAATGAATTTTTTTTGTAAATATTTGCAATCGTCCAATTAGTAGTAGTTAGTAATAGTATACTATGAATGTAATATTATATTCTTACAAATATAAATACAATAGTCTTTTAAGAAAAAGTATCATATGGCACTCACAACAAATGACACTCAAGGGCCCCTCTTTTTGCTGAACAGATCACAAATACTCGTAACAATATGTTCGAATTATTTACAAGTTTCATATAGAATATTATTTTGTATATAGCAAAGGTTTTTTATAGGAATTTCGGTAATATTGAAGTAATTTCTTAGAGATACATAATATTTTATACATACAAAACTTTTACAAAACATACAAAACTTTTTTTTTCAAGTTCACGTTGTATCCTGCATATAGTAATGGGTAATCGAACCTTCAACCTCTTCTTTTTAATTTTAAATCACACGTTATAGATTACTATAGAATTATGATTATATTTAATTATTATTAAATAATAAGAAATAAATATAAAGTATATTATTTACTTTAGAAATAATTATGGACTTAAAATATTTAATTAATATTCAAGCAATGCTATTATGATGAAAATAATTCAATTAATTACTATTTATTGTATAAATTATTATGATTTTTAAGATTATTAAATAATAGGATATATATATATCCTATTATTCCCGACTGCTAAGGAAGGGTTATGTTTTTCGCGCGTATCTTGTATGTATGTAATATTCTTTATTACCTCATATCTCCAGAACCGCTGAACGGATTTACTTAATTGAGGTATCGTTAGATTTGTATTAACAGCCCAAGTGTTCTTAAATAGGTGACGTTAAAAAAAAAACAATCATGGCGGCTGGGGGACGCCATTGGACTTAGTGAAATAAAAATATTTCGTTTCGAATACCACAATATGGGTATCAAATTCAAGAGCTCAAGATTTTATTGATTGAAGAATTACTTATAGGTCCCGACTGTTAATCCTAATAAACTATTGGGCTTGTTTATTTTCTTTTTAGTTTTATGCAGTCGGGGTTTTTGTTTTTACAAATATTTTTTTATTTAATTATATATATGTAAAACCGACTGGTTGTGGGTTCGATCCCCACTCGAGGAGGTGAAATATTTACTTTAATTTATATTTCCATTTCATCGCTCTGGTGTCGAGGCTAAGCGCGGCGTTGAGTTCTGCCACTCAACACGCAATGCCTCCAGAATATGGCAGAAAGTGGGGAACGGAGTGTATTAACACTAGGTTCCATCAGCCTACCTTGCTGTGTGCGGAATCCAGCGTGAAGCTGATAATGATAAAAATTAATCAAGATAACTCAACAGTTTAGACGTAGAATTTTTTTTTACATTTCACGATGTTTATCCATACTTGTATTTCGTGTGACGCAGAGTTACGCAAAGATGCGAATAACGTTAACGCATACTACTACAAAAATACTACTAAAGGTTAAGCAACTTTGAACTTTGCCGCCAATACCTACGACTTGATTTCGGAATGAGACGTTTGCGGCGGTCTCCGTTTGATAGGTTTATGTGTACGTACTTCTTTCTTGACAAATGGCGTTTTCTTTTAAAACGACAATTTTAATATTTATTTTGTTTGAAAAAAATCACTTTTTTATTTTTAGGAAAAAAAAATTAAATTGTATTTGGCTTTTATGGAGTATTTAAAAACTATGGTTTCATTTAAAGTGGTGCTGACACTTCCACCCTTATGTTCCTATTTGTTAGTTAAATAAATAAATTGTTAGTCAATTATATTACAAATACTTGTATAATATATCTAATCTAGCTTCACGTTGTAGCCGCTAGGGAGTCAGAGAGAACGGTGCGCCAAACTCTACGGTCCCTGCGTACCTCTTTAATTTGTATAATATATCTTGTATAATAAATCTTTATAAATTTGTTATGTAGGTAGTTAAATATATAATAAAATGGTCGATATAATAAATTTCTTTTCTTATAATTTTATCTTATGGTATCTTATATACTGATAATATAAAAAATATATAAATTTTATGAAAAGGTCTGTACTTGCCATTGTCAGTATGAGCCATGGCTTGGTCGGGTGAGCACCGTGCGTTCGTAGTCGAGGAGTTTATTAGAAATGGCGGATCACCAATATTGACATAGCGTTCTTTTGGTATCCATTTTGCGCTTGGTCGACATGATCCCGTTCCAGATAAAAAGACCATTTACACGTGGATTTCTAATTTTAGAGCAACAGGATCTGCTTTGAAAAAGAAATCACCTGGTCGTCCTCGTACTGCAACAGGGCCCGATAATGTCGCTTTGGTGAGAAATTCCATTCAGCAGTCTCGACGGCGATCATCACGATAACATGCAGCGGCCCTACACTTATCAGACCAAAGTGTGCGGAGGATTCTTCACCGAGATCTAAAAATGCATCCGTATAAGATTGTGATGGTACAGAAGCTGAGTGACAGAGACTTTGATACTCGTACGATGTTCTGCCAACAAAAACGATTTTAAAGAAAATGTGCGCTGCACGGATATTGTTCCCTTTTCAGACGAAGCCCATTTTCATCTTACAGGTGCGGTAAATAAACAAAACTTCCGTTACTGATCTGAAAACAATCCTCGTGAAATTTACCAACGTCCACTGCATAGCCCAAAAGTTACAGTTTGGTGAGCAATTTTCAAGTTCGGTGTGTTAGGACCGTACTTTTTTGAAGAGGACGACGTGACTGTTACAGTAAACAGTGATCGCTATTGTAACATGTTACAAAATTTTCTTCGGCCAAGTATGAACGACATTTTCCATGAATATGGAGCAGAAAATGTATGGTTTCAGCAGGACGGAACAACGGCACACACATCTCGTCGCTTACTTGCAGTTCTTAGAAACATGTTCCCTGGACACGTTATTTCCTTACTATTCGCATAGTAATGGAAAATTTCCGAGAGAGGCTTATAGAGTGCATTAACAATGGAGGCCGACATTTGAATAATGTTATAGCGGTATTTGTGAAATACGCTATTTAATAATATTTTATATTTTTAATTACGGAGTGAAATTAAAGTTCCATAATATTGTGGAAAAAATAGTCCAATTTTTTTTAACCCTTTAAGAAGATACACAAGAGAATAATTTTACACACTTACAGAAGGAAAGAAAGAAATTTAAAGAAATACCAAAAAATAGATAAGCGAAACTAACACGTAATGCCAAGAATAATAATAAGAAGAAAAAGATAAGGCTTAAAATTGAGTGTAAGCAAAGAGCACAATATTTAAACAAGTGAACGTCGCAAGCAATAGTAGCCGACTCCTTACACGTAGCTAGCAAGCAGGCTACGTCACGCACAGCAAAAAAACTCGAAACTAGTTTATCATGCGAATGCGCTGCGTGTGGATGATTTTAATAAATATAAATATTAACAGTTTAGTTTTAAGAAAATTTGCAAATAGAATATAGTGTAAGAACATAATATTAACATAGAATAAAATAGAAGTTTACATGTATTTGTGTGTATTATTATTATTATTATTTATTTAATTTTATAAAAGATAATATTCACTACAATGTATTGTTCAAATCTCTTTAATGTTATATGTTATTTTAAATGGCATTATTTGCACTATATTTCAATAAAAAATATTTGAATTCATGTCAAAAGGTTTTGCTTTTATTTATTTCCAAAAGAAGGGAGATCTATGTGCTGCATTCTGTATAAGCTTAAATTGCTAGTTCAATTATTTATAATTAAATTTCTAAACTCTAAATTAATTTTATTCTTACACCACTTTGCGCCACGTCTGGCCTTAAAGATATAAATATAATTTTCATTTCCTAGCCCATAAATATGTATGAATTAATGAATACAGTGATCGATGACCGCAAAAAACAAATTTGTTCGAAAACATATATACGAGTACGTTAAGCTAGTTAATTGAGCGATATGGATTCGGACTCGGGCTCGGAACTCGGAAGTTCGGATTAAAACTACCTTACTGTACCTTTTTTCAGCAAACCACAAGAAATAAACAGCATGTATAAGAATAAATAGTAAAGTCTAACAAGAATAAAGAATAGTGTATAGAGAATAGAACAATCGATATCGTAAATAGGACACGGGCAGCAATCGAGTAAATGGATGTAGCGTAGGGTTGTGACAAACTGCTGATATATGTATTCTGTTTTCGAAGCGTTGATTATTTAATACCTATTACAAAAGTCGTTATATCTTATTAAGAAATAGCCCAATCGCCCAATTGTGTCTAATGAAGCGTTTTTTCTCGTGTCGAAACACAATGACGCGCTTTGTCTACTACAGTAAGGAAATTAAAATAATTTAAAATAAGCTTTACGCGTAATCCCGTATATCCTGATATATAGCAGGATAGGCAGAGGGAATTGGTATAAAGACATTCCTTTTCCCCCTTTCCGCCGAATGTGGGTAGCGGAACTCAACGCCGGGCTTGTTAGAGCGAAGAAATGAAAATATTAGTAAATAATAATTAATCGCGCAGGAATCGAACTCACAACCAATGCACTTTCAGTTTAAGTTAGCCGAATTGTAAAATAAATATTTATGGAATATCTCATCCAAGATATTTTAATGTAAAATATTACCATGGCCCGTCCTTTCAAAAAGTCAACAGATTTCATATAAAGCCAAGTTTATAACTACACGCCCCAACTCTATGTACAACCATAACTTACAAATTCTATACCTGAGTCAAAATGTGTTGTTTGGCCTTTCCATTACCACTAGGATTTTAGAATATAATAGAATATAGAACACTTTTTGTTCGTTTTTTTGCCTCACGCTGTGCACATAGCAGAGTATGCGAAGGGAATCTGGGAACTTAATATTAAGACACTTCGTTCCCCTTACGACAATTATTTTCCACCGAATTCTAGAGGTATTATGTGTTGAGTGGAGCAACTCAACGCTGTTTTGTGTAATTATGTGATGTGTGAAAACAATTAATTGTTCATTAACACACTTAATTAAGCTTAACTGTGTAATTAAGTGTTGAAATTTTCAACAACTTGAAGTTTTCAACTTGAAAACACCTAATTTAACATCATAATCACCAAATTTTGTTGTTGTACACATTATTGTTAAAGTCGAAGTACACCATATGGAAGTACTGGTTCCGGATGGCCGGTTCTGGATGGTCACAGCTTTTGACACAAAAAAATTGCATTCTTCACACTAAATCTATACGTTGGTTGCACGCGCTAACGAATTACTGGTTTGAATTGAATAATTATTGGTTTGAATTGAATAATTATTATTGTGTTGGATTATTCCTTTTATCGAGGAAGGCTATATTACATCACGTCAATTGTTTCGTTACACACTGTACCTGAAGGCAGATCTCCCCTCTGATACCTAAGCTTCATAACATATTGGTATGTGCCGCAGCTCTTAGTTATTAAAATTTGATCATACATGCGAAGCCGTAGAGGTAAAAGCTAATATAATAAAAAAATCATGAAATGCTAAGTAGTTTTTTCCTTATTCCTGCAAAAAATTGCCAAAGCCAAGGCCGTTTTAAAAAGATTTTAAAATAAAAAAAAATGTTTCTGTATTGTTTTTTTTTCCAAAAAATACGATTCTTACTATTCATGATATCTCTCAAAGAGCTCGCAAATAAATATTTATATTATGGAACCGAGCGCTTTCGAGAGGATAGTATTGACACAGATTGTCCAAGCAATATATATTTAAAACGTTGCAGTTATTTGTTGTCGCGTTGCCACTCTGCCTCGAGAAACGAGGTACTAATGAAAAATCACACAATTAACATACGTATATCCTTCAATCCTTTATATTCTGCTTTGCAAAATTGTAATACTTTCGTTTCATTTTGTCGAATTTTTACCTATTTATTATCAATACGCGGAAAATTATTTATAATCTATATTAAAGTCTATAATTTCGTTTTCAGGACATCAAATTACATATAAACAGGTTCAAATAATTTTTTGGTGCCTCACAACGGCTTAATTAGAAATCTTATCTCCAGGCTTCGGTGACATCGCATTCTTACAAAAGTCTATGCTTATAACAGCTTATCAAATCACAATGTTAGGGACAATTGTACTAGACATATTTGACAGCTGACATGTGCTTCCCATCAATACAATTATGTACCTGCAGGTGCAGTAGTTGTAGGCAACTTCTTAAGTTAAAATGTTTCTCCATTCCCCAATTTCAGCCGAATTATGGAGCCACTGCGTGTTGATTGGCGGAACTCAACGCCGCGCTTTGTCTCGTTTTACTAGAGCGAAGACGAAAAAAATGGGGATCGAACCTATAACCTGTCGCGTGAGCTTTAACAGCCGACTATTAGAATTTACTTAAAAACAATGCTACATCAAAAATACAAATTTAAAATAATTATATTTAATAAATAAATTTCTTTCGTAATTTTAATATAGTATATTCGTTGTAAGGTGCTTCTCGTATTTTAGTCACGTGCGAAGGGAGAGCGGTGTCCCTCAAACAGTCCTCGTAGTGTCTATATGTGGAATATAAATATGTATAGTATCAGCAATATTTATCAATTATAGTAGGTTTTTTGTTTTATTTATTTGAAGTATATTTCTTTTTGCTCATATCACAGTAGGTAGAGTGAGCGTAGTGTTAAGACACTCCGGCCCCATGTCTCCGTCAGTGGACATTGAAGAGTATTCGAGAGATTTTGAGACGAGTGGCGGAACTCAAAATCTCAAATGAGAAGATTTTATTTTATTTTAGCAGTTCAAATCAAACACTGTATTTATCAACATAGGCTACGTATACTTTCTCAAGATATCATTATACACTTTCCGTCCGAATTCTCAAGATTGCATGTTAAGTGGTAAAACACAACACCACGCTGTTTCTTGCCGGAGCGGGAATACATCTAAAGTTATTTATTCAGGAATATAAGACCTTCTTGGCGCTTAGCGACACAAACGTGTGACTGGTCTGATTCCTAACTCGAGGAAATGAAATATTTAATACTTTCATTTTCCACGCTCTGGTAACGCGGCGTTGGGTTCCGCCGTTCACACGCAATGCCTTAAAGAGTCAGCGAGTAGTGGGGAACGGAAGTGTCTTAATGGGAACGGATGTGTTAACACTATTTTCCATATAATATATATTTTCCCTATGCCTTCCTAGCTACAGGCGGGATAGAGCGAGAACCTAAAAAAACAAATAATTTACACGAATGTGGAACGAAGACTCAACCATCGTACTGTAAACGTAGGTACAGATAGACGATATCTAATTGCACCACGATGGCCTCTAGAATGTTAAAATTACTGTAGAAATGCTCTTTTTTAAATTACAGATGGAATTTACGTAATTGCAGATTCACTTTTTGTGAAAACACATTTTGATGAATAAATAAAAAATTGTCCAATTAGTAATTTTGGATGAAATTGAATTCTTACAAATTTAATTGGTACTAGGTTTTAATATTTTTTATATTTCTTATATTATTTTGAATTTTGAGGCGGCGAAGGCGAAGTGGCACAGCTTTTGACTGTAAAACACGACTGTCGTGGGTTCGATTTTTCCTCTAGCAAGAAAACA
>DWLH01001351.1:0-13293 GCA_018249795.1 Heliconius telesiphe telesiphe
GCAAATGTAATACAATGTTGTTAATGTTTGATTTGTATTTAAATAAGAAATAATATTTGTTTTTTTACTTAAGTAAGTATTATTTCCAAATTGAGAGAGGAGAATTGTCCAAAATATACTTCTATAAGGAATAAAAGAACGTCAACTTAACTTTTATGGTAGTTTAGTTATAATATCCACTTATCATTGTTAGTTTGATATTACATATTAATATCTCATAGAAAATGGACATTGAATAAAAAACTTTTAAAAATTAATAAACAACCAAACGTATAATCTTTAAATTCACATTAAATGTACATCTTTAGTTTCTGCTTCTTCAGGAGTGTATGGAATCTCTCGTTTTGGTAAATTAACGTCAGCACGTCTCACTTATTTACAGGCTGATATCAGTTAGTTTAGTATGATTTGACAAGTTACTGCCTTATTATGAAGGAAAAGTGAGCGGTAAGAGAGGTAAGGAGAAAAAAGATACTGGAGGAAGGTCACGTAAAAAGTATGAGGACCACCCTGAGGGCATGTATGAAGAGGTTGATGACAGTGGACGAAGCGAAAGAGGTATATGAAGACCGTAACGTTTGAAGCTTCGTTTTCTCTGACTACCCCGCAAGGGATACAGCGTGAAACTAAGTTAAGTTACTGCTTTAATTTGATAAATTATTAGGTTTTCCCATATAAATCACATTGGAAATAGCTTTAACGGGATTAACTGGTACACTTAGTTACGCTCAGAAACATTCACTAGTGTTACGTTATTAAATTAGTACCATAGATACCAGTCGTGGTGCAGGGGAACAAGCGTGCAACTGTAAACCCGACAAGATAGGGGTCCGATTCCTACTCGAGAAAATAAATATTAAATATTTAATTTAATTTTCATTTACTCGATCTGTCAACAAGGCAAGAGCGCGTCGTTGAGTTCTGTCACTCAACTCGCAATGTCTCCAGAATTCAGCAGAAAGTGGCTTAATGACTTAAAGGAACGGAGTGTTTTAACATTAGGTTCGCTGGTTCCCTCTGCCTACCCTGTTATTTGAAGCTACAGGAGGGAAGCCAAAAAAAAAAAAAAAATTTAAGTTATTGCCGTTGCAATAACTTAAATATTTTAAAATTATTTTCTTTTATCGTTATAAAATCCACATTATAAACTTATGATATGTGAGACACTCAAATAAATTCACGAAAAAAAAAGAAAATCTGGTTACGAAAGAAGAAAAAGAAAATCTTGTTATACCTTAAAATATTACCACGTCCAAATCGAATATAAGAAATCGAGGAGGAACATTTGTTTGTCTTTAGTACTTCCTTATCGATCGATGCTACTGTTTGTTCGTTACGCTTTCACGCAAATACTTCTCAACAGATTATCACGAAACTCATTTTTAGAAGTATTAGAAAGACGTAGAATACTTTTTATTGTATGTATACATTATTATTTTCAATTTATGTAGTTTAATGATTATTCATTACAGCTGTTTTTTTTTAATTTACTAATTTTGTGATTATATACTATGTGGAATTTAAGCCAAAGTTATTTAGGCAGGTTAAAATTTATCGTTTTTATTTTTAATTGAAATAAATTAGTAATTTCAGTTTAAAAAAAAAGATTACATACTGACATTCTAGATAACTTTGTAAAAATCTGCAGCACGCTGTATCTCGTTTATAACAGGATAGGAAAATAGAACCTAAAAATTAAGACACTGCTTTCTCCACTTTCCGCCCATTTGAAAAATATACCAAAATATGAAAAAAATTGCAAATCTTACGTTTCACGTACTCTTGTATTATTTGCTATTATTACACCAAACAAAATGGATGTCGACAAGGGATTGATATTAAATATGCCTAAGGCGCGCTCTGTCTTCAAGAAAAGAAAACTTATATATTACTCGCCTGTTTCCAGAATACAAATAAGCTTGTTGATTGGTTACTATATTTGTAAACGAAATAATATATTACATCATCATATTGCCTAGCTGTACGGTTGTGGCTCAGCTTTGAAAATATAAAACAATATATGACGATTGTGCTTTCGATTTCCATTCTGGGAAATTTTTATATTGAAAATTATGAAAGTTGTCTGTCTGTTTGTCTGATTGTACACGCACATCTTCTGAACTACTGGACCGATTTGAATGAAACTTCTTTGGTTGTGTAGCTATTAGGTAGGCTATATTTGATTTTGATGACTTCCTCTCCTGATATAGTACTGTAGGAGTCCAGCTAAACCATAAGAAATAATTAAATGCCTCCATAATATAAGTTGTTAAGAGTGGTGAGCATTGTCCAATAAGATATAAAAATTGAAGATCTGGAACATATGAAGAACGACCACAACATTCCAGCTAAATTATAAGAAATAACGAAATGCCTTAACAAAAGTTGTTGAGCGTACTAAGCATTTTATAATGCTATATTGAAATTGAAGATCTGGAACATCTGACGAATATTAGTCCTACAAATTTTGATGTAATTTTAATACTGCTATTACTATGCACACGGAGAAATTATATATTTACTTTTTATATATCTTTATATAAATCTAACGTATCAATGGAAATAATATACTGTTTTACAACACATTTTTACTGCACATTTTAATGTGCACTTTGCACAATGCATCTTATGTTCAATACATTGAAATAGTAAAATATTTTTTTATATTAAATAACATAATTTTTGCGAGAAATTAAAATTTAATACGAACTACAGTACCAATTGAAGTAACCAACCATTTTTTCCTAAATGCGCTTAAAAATCATTAAATGGAATGAAGCGGGCGATGCCGCGTAGGGCCAAAACTTACACCACATCAAGAAATATAAAAGATTTAACTAATCTACTACTCGAATAAGCGAAGAGAACCAAAGAAAAATATGAATTAATAATAAACGGTATATAACCACATAAAAATTAACAGTAGATCGAAAATATATATAAAAAAAAATACAAAACCGTCAACGTGGTCTGCCCGTCTGCCTGATTGGCTTATTTATTTATTTTTTTCGAATTGGCTTAATGCTGTTGACCTGGACTGCTCTTGACAGCGTCACCGGGCTGGATCCCCCGATTGACACAATTCCACTGCTTTTATAGTTATTTTCACCTAAATCTATCCTCTTTTACACGAGTTCGCTAATAATATAAATATGGATTAAAATGTAATAATAGAAACAAAGGAGACAAACTATTCCATACATTTTTGGGCTCAGAATGTAAAGAGATGAAAATGGTATAATTTAATAGATTTAGATACATCATTCCCTCCCTGAAAACTATATAAATTTTGGCAATCTGAGAGCTGAGTTATTAGAGATTTGATAAAAGTGAGGTTAAGTTCGCAGCACAATTTCTTGAACATCAACTTCTATAAAATATGTGATTACTGAGTTGTTTAAGCATTAATGTTTAATATTTATAAATAAAACACATTTTAATGAATATTTTGTTCTTCTACTATTATTATTAAAATGTCATCTCAGAAGTGTGCAGGTGAAACAAAATTATTTTGGTACCTAGCCCAACTAAGGTACCAAATAATATTCATAACATGAGCACAGCAGCCTACCTTTCGTCTTCCTACAATACAATTGCAGTATTTTATAGCAATAGCTTCCCTTCCTCTACGAGAGCTGTCAACTAAAATGTAACAGAAATATGTTTTCCTGCTTATATAGGATTATATCACACCTCTAAGTAATTAGGTGGTGGTGGTGTTCATCGTCTAAAGGTCGTCGGACTAGAGTATTGCAGTGTCCAGCGGCTAACTAACAATTCACACAGTGATTCATATCCATTGCGTGGCGGTCGTTAGATCCAAAAGACCAAGTCGTACAAGGTAGGCAAAGTTAAAATCCAGCAAACAAACGGGAAAGCACTCAAAAAGCATCGACACGAACGTAATGAGAGAAGCAAAAAATGCAAAAAATCATTACACAAAGTGTCATTGTCGATCAGCTGTCGCATCTCTCAATTAAAATATAATTGATTTTAATCTATTAAGGATCTAAAACTTATTTTTTTCATTTTTCTCCACTACCAGATTCACAATTAAATTATTATTTGCTATTCTAAAAATAAAAAAAAATTGTAATTTTTTAGACCACATCTCAACTCTTTACGTTTTGGCCCAGTCTCCTTTATAAATTTCATCACTAAACTAAGCTTAACAATTTGAAAATACGACGTTACAGTTAAAATAGCCAAATGAATATATATAAAGTAAGTATTACATAATTCGCAACAACATTTAATAAGCATTCATTTTCAATAGAAAAGTATAAATTTGTAAGTCGTGGGTGATTCTAAAGGTGAACGCCGACACGTTTGCTGTTTGATATAGCATAAATGTCAAGCAGTAACGAGCGTGTTTTATTTATTTTAAGATTTCTTTGTCTTTATTCCAGTCTCATAAACAGATCTATTTTTAAGTATTATTTTTATATTCACGCTGTAAGTCCGCAAATGGCAGGATAAACAGAGGACACCATTAACGCCCAATATTAATCGCCCAATCCAATCTAGAGATTGGATAGATGTATGAAACAATCTAAGATTGACGTTGGAGATAGGTTATTAATATTGGGCGTAAGACATCCATTAAGACATTCTATTCCCATTAAGACACTTCTGGTGCCCAATTTCCGTCGAATTTTGGAGGCATTGTGTATTGGGTCGCGGGACTCAACTTCGCGTTTTGACTGGTTTTGACCAGAGCCAAAAAATGAAAATAATTCAATATTTAATTTCCTCGAGTAGAAATCAAACAAACAATCTTCACACTTTGTGCCCCTGCGCCATGACTTTTTATAAAGTGCGTGTTTGCAATGTGCGTATATATGCTACATGTGTATATATATGTGTATAAATGCTAAACGTCGTACTAAACTTTGGAATCCATCCATTTTATACCTTCTTTTATCTTTAATGCCCATCTTTTGTTCAAAAAATAGGTAGAATATTTTTTTTGTGGTGAGAAACACAACGCATATGTGAACATTTCATAGTTTAAAAAAAATATATAATTTTTGAATCGCGCTGGTAAGATTTTTGGCTAAAGAATGACATTCGAAACGTCTTGGTTATATGACTGTTGATGAAAATATATATTTTTAAAGCACTATTCACCTTCATAAATCATAATATTTAAGTTTAAGTCGTAATTAATTCAACACAGAGATAAAGAACGATTTGATCTTCAAAGAAATATCAAATAAATACATAGATTCTTCGGTTCGTTCGTTCGTTTGAAATAAATCTATATAAAAATGCCTAAAACCATACTTTTTACGTGTACTCTGTAATAACTACATATTAACCAATTGTACATTCAGCTAATAATATATGTAACCAATTTAAAAACTGTACTGAGTTAATATGCAATCATTTTACACAGAATATTATGAATCCTTACCCAAATCAATAATTTAACATTTCGTTTCTGAAAAGTAAATTAAATTATTCACTGACATCAGCACATATAACAGAGTTTTAAAATTATGATAAGACGTTCATAACATAGCTTCATGTATCAATTAAAATTAAAATAAAAAAATATATAAGAAGTTAAGAAAAAAAACATATTTGAAGATTACAGATTAAAGTAATAAAAAATCATATAAGACGTCATTATAGTTGTCAGTCAATACTGTTTATTAAATAAATAATAATGTAGTTCAAGCGGGCGAAGATGCGGGCGGGCCGCTAGCTAGTATTCATATTTAATAATTGTATAGAGTATGGTGTATTTCCTGACGTAGTAGTCATACCTATATTTAAATCGGGTCATATCATACATACATCTGATCCCAATAATTTTCGACCCGTATTTATACTATCCTCGTTTAGTAAGATTAAAAAAAAATCTATATCAAATATTATTGCATTCACCTAATCTTATGCACGATAAACAGTATAGTTTTATTAAAGGACGCTCCTGGTATAGGTTTTATTAATAGGATATATATATATATATATATATATATATATATATATATATATATATAAAAGAATAGGGGTTGAAAGTTTGTATGGATTTTTTTTAAATCGGCACCGATTTTAATAACATATGAAATTCAGACTCTTAAAATATTTCATTGAACACGTGTTTCGTGGTTTTTTTTAGAATTCACCCCTAAGCCTAAGGGTGCAAATAAGCGGGCGAAGCCTAGCGACGAACAAAAACGAAACTGACATTTACAAATACAATGAAATCAAAAGCTGAAAATGTTTATCTTTAAATAGGCAAAGGAACGGAAAATCTGTGAAATACAAACCTTACTCGCGAAAGGCAGGTAATAATTTCTCCAATCTCATTCTTTGTGATAACATTTCCGGTGGGTTCGAATAACATAGCTATTTCGTGTGAAGCTTAAGTATAATCCAACGAAATAAGAAAGTGTCACTTTTTGTACCAAACTATACTATATAAGTTACATATTTTTGATGGCCTCTCTTTCAAATCTGCGTTCGTTGTATCGTGTAGATAATATTTCTATTTTCATTAAAAATAGATACTTTCAAATGAAAAAACACGCTTTTTCAAAATATGTAAATTTGAATATAATATTTATATTATAATAATCATTGAACAATTATAATAATTGAATAATCTTCATAAATTCAAAATCTCGTTCGTGAAAAAAAAAAATGTCAACAAATTACAACTTCATCAATAAATGCTCATACATTTAAAGCAGTTTATTTATCAATACATATGAATATAGCAATGCCCGATTCCTGGAACATAAAACGAATTGACACGAGACAATTCGAACTTGACATTTTCGTAGAATATTACTTTCCAACCATTTACAAACTATATCCTAATAGACTGAGATCCCAAGGCCCCCAGACCTACGTTATTTTACAAAAATGATCTTTTGAGGGATAATAGGCTAATACTTATGTAGTTAAGACTGTATGCGTACTTACTAACTTGAAAGCGGGGCCCTTTGTAATGTATATTTATTATTACCAGACCCTCTTACGTAGTCGTTTACTCCTGCCAGACGTCCTAAAGGCTATTTAAAATTAGGGCAAATTACGTTATACTAGCAAACTTTAATTTTACATATATTATTTATTGACTACATATAAGACTAATGATCTCAGGTCTCATCAGTCTGAGGGCCCTGGGATCTTGGACTATAAGTTAGTTGTTTCGGCTCAACTCAGGGTAAACTGTCGATCAATATCGACTGAATAACTGACGTTGCCTGTATTTCGTAAGAATGCTTTTTAGTTTTGTTTTCACATTGATTAAATCTTTTTCCTTTTTTACGCCAACATTGCCCAGTTGGAAAGTGTAAAAAATGGTTGTGAATTTTGACCCCTACTAGAAATACTATTCATATTTAAAGCGTGTTTGCATCCTCTTACCAGGTGTTGTAGTAGACGCAGAAAATATTAAAAACTTTGGAAAATAATTTTCTTTAATAGTATTTGAGATGATACATGTTTGATAACAAAAATGCCTCTATATATATCCTATTTATAAAACCTATACCAGGAGCGTCCTTTAATAAAACTATACTGTTTTTTTTTAAACATATGATTTTTTATTACTTTAATCTGTAATCTTCAAATATGTTTTTTTTACTACATTACCGTAACTTCTTATTGTTTTTTTAATTTTAATTGATACATGAAGCTATGTTATGAACGTCTAATCATAATTTTAAAACTCTGTTATATGTGCTGATGTCAGTGAATAATTTAATTTACTTTTCAGAAACGAAATGTTAAATTATTGATTTGGGTAAGGATTCATAATATTCTGTGTAAAATGATTGCATATTAACTCAGTACAGTTTTTAAATTGGTTACATATATTATTAGCTGAATGTACAATTGGTTAATATGTAGTTATTACAGAGTACACGTAAAAAGTATGGTTTTAGGCATTTTTATATAGATTTATATCAAACGAACGAACGAACCGAAGAATCTATGTATTTATTTGATATTTCTTTGAAGATCAAATCGTTCTTTATCTCTGTGTTGAATTAATTACAACTTAAACTTAAATGTTATGATTTATGAAGGTGAATAGTGCTTTAAAAATATATTTTTTCATCAACAGTCATATAACCAAGACGTTTCGAATGTCATTCTTTAGCCAAAAATCTTACCAGCGCGATTCAAAAATTATAATAAATAATTAAGTGTTTCATGATTTTTTTTTTAAACTATGAAATGTTCACATATACGTTGTGTTTCTCACCACAAAAAAATATTCTACCTATTTTTTGAACAAAAGATGGGCATTAAAGATAAAAGAAGGTATAATATGGATGGATTCCAAAGTTTAGTACGACGTTTAGCATTTATACACATATATATACACATGTAGCATATATACGCACATTGCAAACACGCACTTTATAAAAAGTCGTGGTGCAGGGGCACAAAGTGTGAAGATTGTGGGTTTGATTTCTACTCGAGGAAATTAAATATTGAATTATTTTCATTTTTTGGCTCTGGTCAAAACCAGTCAAAACGCGAAGTTGAGTCCCGCGACCCAATACACAATTCCTCCAAAATTCGACGGAAATTGGGCACCAGAAGTGTCTTAATGGGAATAGAATGTCTTAATGGATGTCTTACGCCCAATATTAATAACCTATCTCCAACGTCAATCTTAGATTGTTTCATACATCTATCCAATCTCTAGATTGGATTGGGCGATTAATATTGGGCGTTAATGGTGTCCTCTGTTTATCCTGCCATTTGCGGACTTACAGCGTGAATATAAAAATAATACTTAAAAATAGATCTGTTTATGAGACTGGAATAAAGACAAAGAAATCTTAAAATAAATAAAACACGCTCGTTACTGCTTGACATTTATGCTATATCAAACAGCAAACGTGTCGGCGTTCACCTTTAGAATCACCCACGACTTACAAATTGATACTTTTCTATTGAAAATGAATGCTTATCAAATGTTGTTGTGAATTATGTAATACTTACTTTATATATAAATTTGGCTATTTTAACTGTAACGTTGTATTTTGAAATTGTTAAGCTTAGTTTAGTGATGAAATTTATAAAGGAGACTGAAACTTTTGGGCCAAAACGTAAAGAGTTGAGATGTGGTCTAAAAAATTACAATTTTTATTTTATTTTTAGAATAGCAAATAATAATTTAATTGTGAATCTGGTAGTGGAGAAAACTTAAAAAAAAAAAAAGTTTTAGATCCTTGATAGATTAAAATCAATTATATTTTAAATGAGAGATGTGACAGCTGATCGACAACGATACTTTGTTTAATGATTTTTTGCATTTTTTGCTTCTCTCATTACGTTCGTGCCGATGCTTTTTGAGTGCTTTCCCGTTTGTTTGCTGGATTTTGACTTTGCCTACTTTGAACGACTTTGTCTTTTGGATCTAACGACCGCCACGCTATGGATATGAATCGCTGTGTGAATTGTTAGTTAGCCACTGGACACTGCAATACTCTCGTCCGACGACCTTTAGACGATGAACACCACCACCTTATTACTTAAAGGTGTGATATAATCCCGATATATAAGCAGGAAAACATATTTCTGTTAAATTTTAGTTGACAGCTCTCGTAGAGGAAGGGAAGCTATTGATATAAAATACTGCAATTGTATTGTAGGAAGACGAAAGGTAGGCTGCTGTGCTCATGTTATGAGTATTATTTGGTACCTTAGTTGGGCTAGGTACCAAAATAATTTTGTTTCACCTGCACACTTCTTAGATGATATTTTAATAATAATAGTAGAAGAACAAAATATTCATTAAAATGTGTTTTATTTATAAATATTAAACATTAATGCTTAAACAACTAAGTAATCACATATTTTATAGAAGTTGATGTTCAAAAAATTGTGCTGCGAACTTAACCTCACTTTTATCAAATCTCTAATCACTCAGCTCTCAGATTGCCAAAATTTATATAGTTTTCAGGGAGGGAATGATTTATCTAAATCTATTAAATCATACCATTTTCATTTCTTTACATTCTGAGCCCAAAAATGTATGGAATAGTTTCAGTCTCCTTTGTTTCTATTATTACATTTTAATCCATATTTATATTATTAGCGAACTCGTGTAAAAGAGGGTAGATTTAGGTGAAAATAACTATAAAAGCAGTGGAATTGTGTCAATCGGGGGATCCAGCCCGGTGACGCTGTCAAGACCAGTCCAGGTCAACAGCATTAAGCCAATTCGAAAAAAAAAAAAAAATAAGCCAATCAGGCAGACGGGCAGACCACGTTGACGGTTTTGTATTTTTTTTTATATATTTTCGATCTACTGTTAATTTTTATGTGGTTATATACCGTTTATTATTAATTAATATTTTTCTTTGGTTCTCTTCGCTTATCCGAGTAGTAGATTAGTTAAATCTTTTATATTTCTTGATGTGGTGTAAGTTTTGGCCCTACGCGGCATCGCCCGCTTCATTCCATTTAATGATTTTTAAGCGTATTTAGGAAAAAATGGTTGGTTACTTCAATTGGTACTGTAGTTCGTATTAAATTTTAATTTCTCGCAAAAATTATGTTATTTAATATAAAAAAATATTTTATTATTTCAATGTATTGAACATAAGACGCATTGTGCAAAGTGCACATTAAAATGTGCAGTAAAAATGTACTGTAAAACAGTATATTATTTCCATTGATACGTTAGATTTATATAAAGATATATAAAAAATAACGAAATATATAATTTCATAGTGATAGCAGTATTAAAATGACATCAAAACTTGTAGGACTAATATTCGTCAGATGTTCCACATCTTCAATTTCAATATAGCATTATAAAATGCTTAGTACGCTCAACAACTTTTGTTAAGGCATTTCGTTATTTCTTATAATTTAGCTGGAATGTTGTGGTCGTTCTTCATATGTTCCAGATCTTCAATTTTTATATCTTATTGGACAATGCTCACCACTCTTAACAACTTATATTATGGAGGCATTTAATTATTTCTTATGGTTTAGCTGGACTCCTACAGTACTATATCAGGAGAGGAAGTCATCAAAATCAAATATAGCCTACCTAATAGCTACACAACCAAAGAAGTTTCATTCAAATCGGTCCAGTAGTTCAGAAGATGTGCGTGTACAATCAGACAAACAGACAGACAACTTTCATAATTTTCAATATAAAAATTTCCCAGAATGGAAATCGAAAGCACAATCGTCATATATTGTTTTATATTTTCAAAGCTGAGCCACAACCGTACAGCTAGGCAATATGATGATGTAATATATTATTTCGTTTACAAATAAAGTAACCAATCAACAAGCTTATTTGTATTCTGGAAACAGGCGAGTAATATATAAGTTTTCTTTTCTTGAAGACAGAGCGCGCCTTAGGCATAGTTAATATCAATCCCTTGTCGACATCCATTTTGTTTGGTGTAATAATAGCAAATAATACAAGAGTACGTGAAACGTAAGGGATTTCAATTTTTTTCATATTTTGGTAAATTTTTCAACTGGGCGGAAAGTGGAGAAAGGAGTGTCTTAATTTTTAGGTTCTATTTTCATATCCTGTTATAAATGAGATACAGCGTTCTGCAGATTTTTACATAGTTATCTAGAATGTCAGTATGTAATCTTTTTTTTGAAACTGAAATTACTAATTTATTTTAATTAAAAATAAAAACGATAAATTTTAACCTGCCTAAATAATTTTGGCTTAAATTCCACATAGTATATAATCACAAAATTTGTAAATTAAAAAAAACAGCTGTAATGAATAATCATTAAACTACATAAATTGAAAATAATAATGTACACATTTATATAAAGGCACAATAAAAAGTCTAAGAACGAGTTTCGTGATAATCTGTTGAGTATTGTTTGCGTGAAAGCGTGACGAACAGACAGTAGCATCGATCGATAAGGAAGTACTAAAGACAAATAAATGTTCCTCCTCGATTTCTCATATTCGATTTGGACGTGGTAATATTTTAAGGTAACAAGATGTTCTTTTTCTTCTTTCGTAACCAGATTTTCTTTTTTTTTCGTGAATTTATTTGAGTGTCTCACATATCATAAGTTTATAATGTGGATTTTATCGTTGCAATAACTTAAATATTTTAAAAAATATTTTCTTTTTTTGGCTTCCCTCCTGTAGCTTCAAATAACACGGTAGGCAGAGGGAACCAGCGAACCTAATGTTAAAACACTCCGTTCCTTTAAGCCATTAAGCCCCTTTCTGCTGAATTCTGGAGACATTGCGACTTGAGTGACAGAACTCAACGACGCGCTCTTGCCTTGTTGACAGATCGAGGAAATGAAAATTAAATTAAATATTTAATATTTATATTCTCGAGTAAGAATCTGACCCCTAGCTTGTCGTGTTTACAGTTGCACGCTTGTTCCCCTGCACCACGACTAGTCTCTATGGTACTAATTTAATAACGTAACACTAGTGAATGTTTCTGAGCGTAACTAACGCCCAGTATTAATAACCTATCTCCAACGTCAATCTTAGATTGTTTCATATATCTATCCAATCTCTCGATTGGATAGATGTATGAAACAATCTAAAAATGACGTTGGAGATAGGTTATTAATATTGGGCGTAAGTGTACCAGTTAATCCCGTTAGAGCTATTACCAATGTGATTTATATGGGAGAACTTAATAATTTATCAAATTAAGGCAGTAACTTAACTTAGTTTCACGCTGTATCCCTAGCGGGGTAGTCAGAGAGAACGAAGCGTCAAACGTTACGGTCTTCATATACCTCTTTCGCTTCGTCCACTGTCATCAACCTCTTTATACATGCCCTCAGGGTGGTCTTCATGCTTTTTACGTGACCTTCCTCCAGTATATTTTTTCTCCTTACCTCTCTTACCGCTCACTTTTCCTTTATAAGGCAGTAACTTGTCAAATCATACTAAACTAACTGATATCAGCCTGTAAATAAGCGAGACGTGCTGACGTACATTTACCAAAACGTGTATGGAAATACACTCCTGAAGAAGCAGAAACTAAAGATGTACATTTAATGTGAATTTAAAGATTATACGTTTGGTTGTTTATTTATTTTTAAAAGTTTTTTATTCAATGTCCATTTTCTATGAGATATTAATATGTAATATCAAACTAACAATGATAAGTGGATATTATAACTAAACTACCATAAAAGTTAAGTTGACGTTCTTTTATTAATTATAGAAGTATATTTTGGACAATTCTCCTCTCTCAATTTGGAAATAATACTTACTTAAGTAAAAAAACAAATATTATTTCTTATTTAAATACAAATCAAACATTAACAACATTGTATTACATTTGC
>DWLH01001352.1:0-13289 GCA_018249795.1 Heliconius telesiphe telesiphe
CTTCTTGACAGTTTCAATCTTGACAATTCTTTCTTGTTCCTCGTGCAAGATTTCAACGGTATGTTTCAGCTCGGTCTGAAACACAAAATAAAATGTTTTACTACAACATTATTAACATAAAAGTTCTATCTTAAATATTGCAAAAATATTTAATTCCATATTTATTTCCTGATTTCATTAATTTTCGTAATTCACCTGGACGCGCTGATATCTCTCGTCAGCAACGCGCAGCTCCTTGGTAATCTCGTCGTAATCAGCAGCGACGGCGGCGAGTTCCTGCTCGATTTTGGCCTTGCTGCTGGACAAGTTGACATTGATGACAGTCAACTCGTTGATGCGGGTCTGAGCTTCTTCGAAGGACTGTTCAACGGAACGCTTGGCACGGAGGGCCTGTAATAAAAAAGGTAAATGAGTTATTGGTTAATATTTATTGAAGAGAAAAGATTATCACAAAGTCTTTGTAATATTTGAAGGTGATGCTATATTTTTAAAGCCGTGTGGTCGCGGCCTAGAATAGGATCATCCTGGTACTGGTGGTGTCGTAAGAGGCGACTAAAGTACGTGTGGTAGAGTCACGTCGCCAGCAATGGCAACACGCATGGGCAGACTCGACCGGATCATTACCACCCACAGCATTTAAAACCGGCGTTAAGTAGTGGCTTTATGCCACTGCGTTTCGCATCAGGTAATGCCGGGCTCCGGCGCCCAACCCACCTTAAAGGCCGGCATCGCACCTTTAGCTCCTCTGGTGTTGCAAGGGATCGTGGGTGGCGGTAGTCACTTACCATCAGGTGACCCGAACGATCGTTTGCCTTGTCTTTTCCATAAAAAAAAAAAAATTACCTGTTCGTAGTTTCCACGGATCTCTTCGACCTCGCCGGTAAGGGACTGGATTCTGCGTTGAGCGACGCCGTACTGGTCGAGAGTGACTTGCAACTGCCTCTGGACCTCATCGTAGTGAGCTTGAATCTCCGTGAGCTGTTGAATAAAATAAATTGAATATCGTATTATTTATTAATAATATTCACAATGGAATTAAAGTTATAATAATTTTATTAAATTTCAAAGTCAAAGTAATATTTTTGTTTAGTTATATTATTTTTTATATCAAACCTGCAGAGATTGCTTCTTAATGGTCTTCTGCAAGTCAATGTTGGTCTTATTAGCGACATCAAGAGACAGCTCAAGTTCAGTGATCTGGATCTGGAGCTTCTTCTTGATGCGAATTACTTCGGTCTTCAGCTTAGTTTCAGCTTCTACGACGCGAGCGTTCAACTGCTCGATTTCGATGCTGGTTTGCTTGCTGTGGACAAGACAGTTAAAAATTATTTCATAAGAATATATATATATATATATTATTTCATAAATATAAGAATAATTTTATTTCTTATTTGTTATTCTGATTATTAAAAAAGAGTAAGTAAAAATTAAATTATACCTCTGGTCACAGAGTAAGCTCGTATTTAATTGTTCAAATTGATTGATCGTTTGTTTTAATTCGTTTATTTTTTGTACATATTCAGTATTTATTGTAGGTATTTCTGTTTCGATTTGCACAACACAGACTTTAGGGGTTTTCATGGCAATCGCTGTTATTTCATCTAATTTATTTTCATAACTTTGTGATAACACATTTTTTGATAATTGGTCTAATTGTACAATGCCCCCAGAATTAAACTTTCCGATATTAACATCTACTTTCTTGATTTTTCCTTCACTAACTTTATTTTTTGTTTCTTCTAACAATGTTTGAGCGATAGCTTTAGCTGATTTACCTCGGTAGACTTTAGCTTTACTTTTTAGATCAGCCCCTATACTTAATTGTGCATTGTATAAATCCAAAGATTTCATTAACTCGTCTTTTTTGGATTGTCGTTCGATTTTGATATTCTCCTTTTCAACTTTTTTCTTGCGTGTTTTCACTGATACACTTTTTACTCCTACATGCTTTGACAAATTTGTTGCTGCTGCTGTTGCGACCACTGTAAATGGGGTCCTTCTCCCGACGTTAAAAGTATTTAGATCTCGTTTAGCTCTATCAGACACTTCTTGGGATAACTTTAACACATCATGTTCAGAATAAGGCTTCACTGGTTTGTCGAATCTGTATTTTTCAAGTCCTCTTTCATTACTCCACGGTAGATGCGGTGGTTTCACTTTCGATCCTTGTTCTTTGGCAGTAATATAGTCAATCATCGGTTGATAATAATTAATTCCGTAGCCATAGTTGTTTTCGTAAATAGCTGTAGGAGGTTTTGTCCATTTATTTCTTTCGGGAACTTTAATTGGAGGCATGTTGAAGCTTCAAACTGCAATTTGCTTTTGTGTCGTGAAACTTATTAACCAAGCTTTACTTTATCTGTTTATAAGCGTATATTGCGTGGGAGAAAACAACACTGACTGACGTCTTTGCAATTCGAAATTACATTGATGCCAACGTATGTATTAGTCGATTGCGTAGATGCACCAATCGGAGATTGAGATATTTTTAGCCGATATGTTTGCCAATAGTTTAAGATAAATAAAGAGCGGACGCAACAGTTTTGCCGGAAATAATGACTTTGTTAATTATTATTATATACGGATATTTTCGTACTTATAACAAAACACTTCATACATTTTCCTATATATTGTAATTTTACAAATACTTTAAACATTATTTATAAAATTACAATATATAGGAAAGCGTATGAAGTGAGTTCATTATATTATAACTAACAAACGCTAATAAGTGATTGTAATTTTGCCTAACTTTTGCATTCGATTTAAAAATTGTCGAAAGTTTGAAGTTTGACTTACCGAATAGCTTCGATTTCCTCTTCCTTCTCCTGGAGGCGGCGTTCAACCTCGTGACGGAACTGGCCGAATTCGGCGGTCAGCCTCTGGGAGCGCTGCTCCTCGGCTTTACGACCCTAAAGGAACGATATTTTTAACAATTTATACTTCAACTTAATATAAGTTATAATTATTTAGACAATCATTTTGTGGATAAGGTTCCAAAATTCGATTAGATTTTGGAAAAACATAAATAGATAGTTAAAATTAATATGGTTAATAAGAGGCAATGTAAAGAAATTTCGAAGATATTTTAAATTTATGAAGGAAATAATTTGTGAGTCAATGTCAATAGGTCAATATGACTGACAGAAAATGCACGTGCATGCAAAAGTTAGCTAATATAGTGAAGACCTGAAAAGAATTTCTAGAAATTCCTATGGAAACAGCCCTCGCAAATAATATTGCGGGCGACGACTACTGCGGTCTATTTATGTTGTTGCTAACATCATAATAATTATACAACATATTTATTGAAATTTCAACTCGAATAACCCGCGCACGGAACGTTGCCAAGGTGTCTGTTATAATTTAGTTTGTGTTTTAGACCTTAGCTACGAGTATGTACTAAGTATTTTGTATTGGTAGAACATTACTTTTGAATTTCTAAAATCTCTTGGTTCGATATATTCTATGGATGGTGTTGTTTTTTTAGCATCACGTCATATCCCGCATGTAGCAGGGTGAGCAGAGGGAACCTAGTGTTAAGGCACCCTGTTCGCCACTTTCTGCCGAATTCTGGAGGCATTGCGTGTTGAGTGGCAGAACTCAACGCCGCGCTTTGCCTCGACACCAGAGCGAAGAAATGTAAATATAAATTTTAATAAATATTTCATCTCCTCGAGTGGTGATGGAATCCACAACCAGTCGGTTTTACAGTCACACTATGTGCCCCTGCGTCACGACTGGCCTCCTAACTCTTTAACTTACACGCCAAATTCCAACATTTACCATACAGTATTTTTAGTATGTGGGTTGTCTATCAGTTATTCAGTAAAGGATATTTTTTAGGTATTTATATAATCTACAAATGCAACTAGAACCGTAATAACTTTATAAGTTAGTGCTTACTGATTACTATAGTCATTTTCCAAGAGCTTGAATACTATGTTGCATATCTGGCATCAGAGATAGTCTACATTTTTATTGTATTATTCATTCAAGATCCATTAAAATGTTGGCAATAAATATTGGCAGATAACTCCTGAGTCGGTGGGAGTTAAGAAATTAATTAGAAATCGTCATATTGTACAACATAAGGTCTTTGCCAAAAACCATTAATAATGAGATGTATAGAAATAGCATTTGTTGGTTTCAGCAAATAGTGCATTTTTTTTTGGAAAGTTTTAAAATAAAATAATGTTTTATTTATATTTAAGAACCTTTTACTTGCAGCTCACTCGGGTGAATAAAGGAGATTTTTTAACAATTTTAAAGTGTTATTTCACACTTAGGAGATTAACGTACTACCCGGTAAGTTAACATTTATACGTATATACGTATTATACGTTTTCTAAAAAGTAAAAGGAGATTTATTATATGAATGAAATTTTCTACGTAATAGCTTTGACCGCAATTATAGCCTAGATGAAAACAATTAAAGTGATATAGTAAAGTCTATAGACTCTGTTGATAAATAAAATATCCATACGAAAAGATGCTTTAGATTCAAACTAGAAACTAGTAGTTTCTGAGATTAGCGCGTTCAATTTAACAAACTCTTTAGTTTTGCAGTATTAGTATAGAAATATAGATAAGTACACATATAAAAAAAAGGAAAGTAATTACATAACAAAATTTAATGTTATAATAAATCAGTTTAAGCCAAGCAAAAGACGCGCTGCTCTTGACTGCTGCTACATCACACCTACGCATACAGCGTAGGCGTTAACACTCAAACAAGTGCAAAGCTCAAGAAGTTGTGATAAGTATGAAAAACTTTTGTCATGGGGAATAGATAAATAACAAACACAAAATAAACTAAAATGGATTCTTCAAAAAATAACTTTCTCAAAAATCTATTATCCTTAATCAAAACTATTTGAAATTAACGGATAAGCCAAAATTATTTTATATCCATAAACAAAAAACCAACAGAAAAAGGACAACTTTAATTCTTCTTATATTAGTATCTGTATCCAGATTTGTAATGTTATAGATTTTTATAAGTTATAAAATAGATAAGTACATAAATAAATATTAACTAACTACTTACAACTTCTTATAGTCTTGCGACTGATGGCAAATATAAAAAAAATAAAAAAAACTTACAGCTTCAGCTTCTTTGTAGGCAGCAGTGAGTTCCTCTCGCTCGTTCTCAAGACGGCGCAGCTCGATCTCGAGCTCGTGAAGACGGCGGGTCAACTCCGTGACAGTGGCGCGGGCATCGTGCAACTCATCTATAAATATAGAGTAATTTAGAATATTGTTACATTTAAAAAAATAAACTAAATTATATCAGTTTAACGCTGTATCTCGCACACAGCAGGGTACCTAGTGGCAGAACTCAACAGCGCGCTGTGCCTTGGCAATAGAGGTTAAAAATGAAAATATAAATTTAAATAAATATTTCAATTCCTCGAGTGGGGATCGAATCCACGATCAGTCGCGTTTGCAGTCACAAGCTTGTGCCCCTGCTCCACGACTAGCCCCTGGTTATGTGTTTATATGTATTGATACCTATAAACATAACCAGGATATATGAACACCAATCCAAATTCTGGATTTAAATTTCGATGCCTACCTCCCATTTTCTTGTTTTCGCGGCCGAGAGCATCCTTTTGTTCGCGGGTCTTGTCAAGCTCGTGGCTGATACGTTGAATTTCAGTCTGCTTGATACGAAGATCCCTCTGGCTTTGCTCATACAGTTGCACAGTCTCTTCCAAGCGCGATTTAATCTCAATGTTGACACGCTCAAGTTGTTCAGTCCTCTTCTGGAGCTCGCGAGCTGTTCCGTTAGCCTTCTCCAAGTCAATGATGAGCACTTCGACCTAAGGTGAAAATACGTGGTTAAAAGGAGCCAAACGTCAGGGTCACATACATTTTAATTTATAAAATTTCATTATATTTCACGAAGAAAATTTAAGTTATTATTACACACCTCGCTTTGCAGACGAGACTTTTGCTTTTCAACGTTGTTGATTTTGACAATAAGAGTTTCGATTTGTTCTTCCTGTTCTTGGATGCGCACAGAGTACTTGCGACGGATCTCTTCGATTTCTTCAGCTCTAGCTGCGGCCTCAGCCTCGAACTTGGACCTCCAGTGCAGAACTTCACCGTTGGATTTAACCAACTGGCGCTCAAGGTCTAAACGAGCTTCAGATTCTTCTTCCAATTGGACACGTACGGATTCCAAGTCAATTTCCACCTTAATAAAAAAATGTTATTAAATTAATGAAGTTATTAAATTATCAACCTATTTTGTTTTTATAATTTTTTTGAAAATATTTTACCTGGTGAAGGGTAGCCTCAAGCAGAGAGCGCCTCCTCTCGTCATCCTCGAGCTTGCGACGTGCGTCCTCGAGCTGGCTGGCCAGTTGGCTCCTGAGGTACACAACGTTTTCAATGTTCACCTGAAATGTGATGAATTTTAGTCATTATATTGTAAATAGTTAATATAAGTTAATGTTTTTGAGATGATATAACATTTTATTGCAAAAAGTATTCGAAATTTACCTTAAGGTCTTGAACTTCCTTGATGAGCTCAACATTTTCCTGAGACAGGCGCTGCTTGTGCGACGTGATGTCGACGATTGTGCGGTTCAGCTCTTCAATTTTAACATGGAGTTCACTGATGTTGATTTCAAGCCTTTCGCAAACCTTAGAGATTGTGATCTTTTCCTTGCTCAAATTTTCCACTTGGGCCAAGAGCTCGTAAACTTCAGCTTGGAATTTGGATTTCTCCTTCTCGACTCTGGCGACAAAGAAATGATTTGTCCATTCATAACAAACTAAGTACAAGTGTATATGGGATATTATATGGGAGTAAAATGACAACGATAAAATGATGATTGACGCTCAGCATTTTTCGCAATTTTGCGCGTAGCACTTATTTCTAATATATAAATCTAAACGATTAGTTAATAATGAACACAATGTTAATTCGTGTGTCTTACCTGGTTCTGCTGTGGGTGAGTTTGTCGATTTGTTCCTGGAAGTCAACCACAATCTCCTGGTGCTTCTTCTTAAGCAAATGGGCGGTCTCCTCAGATTCCAGGTGTACATCTTCAAGAAGCTTGCGGAGTTTGGTCAGTTCGGTATCACGTTTCCTGTTGATCTCGAACTGAAAAATTTGAAAATCTTTCAAATTGTGCCCCCAAAAAATTTTAATTGGGAACATATTTGACTATAATTACAGCTAATAATTGCTACCTATAGATGTATATTGTTTTTTAACTAAATCTTTACAAATGTGAATAGTTTTGTTCTATAAGCAATCTGTGTTAAAACCTGAAAGAAACACATTTTATTTGTTATAAGTAAACATGGTGCATCGCAAGGCATACAGAATTCGCATAAATTATAAATTGTATGTACAATTTCGCAGAGCATCGTAATATAAAACAATTATTTTTTTCTGGTAATCAATCTTGTCAATTGAAGTTTTGTGGTATTTCAGTTCAGATCAATCCTTTGATCTCTTGAAAATTCCTTGTGTCTTTGTTAATTTATTTTCTTGCTTATGTCCCATTATATAGTACATCCTTATCAAGTATTTCTTGAATAAATAGACCTTTGAACTAGTGAATGCTACATTACACTTGAGTAAATACATAATATATGCACGAGAAGTTTACCTGGCTTTCAGCTCCGCCTTCAGCCTCTTCCAGCCTCTCTGAGAGCTGGATCACTTGCACGCTCAAATCTGCCTTCTCCCTTTCGATCTGAAATATAATTTATATATTAGTACTTAAGTCATGTTAAGTTTAATTTTAATTAATAGATTTAGTCCAATGAAATTGTTGTTTATAATTAGTATGTAGTATGTATGTGAAGTATTAATGAACGTTCAGTATAACAAAAATGTTTCAAAACAAATCAATTTGAATGTGTCCATAAATAACTTAAGAAAGACTTTGCATAATTTTAAGTTGTACAATAGCGCTGTGTTCGATAACGTGTCCTTCGCATTTTTCAGTATTGTGTCCATCTATAAATAGCAGCTCCACGTCTCACGACAGTGACTAAGTCAGATATTTTCGCCATTTTACCGCAGTCTATTATTATATTTCAATTTTGTGGCATTCTCAACAGGAACGAGCATAGTTTGGCCCAGTTTCAAAAGTGAGACCGGAGAACGAGAAGTTGAGGTTTCGTAGAATATGTGATACGCGCCTAAATATATCTTTCGCTCGTCTGCTAGAAGGCGCCGCGGAGGGCGGGCGGGCGGCCGCGTGCACCGCTCCGGCCCGAACTCCAGGCGACTAAAATAGATCATGCGAATCTCGGTGACGAGAACCCGACCTCGATCACGTCGTGCGAGTGTGCCGTTGAACTAATAATCGTTAACTTATATTATATCACAGTGCTATTTCCTGAATTAAAATTTTATGACCGATAAAAATGTTATCGATCTGATTGATATACGTACTGTAATTCATTTTATTTTATTTAGATCTATTAGTACAGTTCTATTATATATAACATATAAAATTAGATTGTTTAATTTAATTTTATATGTTATTTATGAATATATAAAAGATGTTCTACTTATTATGACACATTACAATACAGACTCAGTAACTTATTTTAGCAATTTTTTCATTATGAATGAAGTGTTACAAGTATATGAATGAAAGCTAAAAAAATTGTAATTTCATAAATTTTGTGTTAATTAATTATAAAAATCCCAAAAGGACAAATGCAAATGTAATGGTGGGCGGCGGTATTTATAGAGGAGTGCTCGCGGCCGCCCCGCTCCACCCCGCGCCGCCCCGCGCCGCCCCGCCCACACCTGCGCCGGCGCGCCCGCTATGGCAGCGACGGTCGCACATATCACATTTCGCGCGATCGAAAGCTTACCCTCTGACGTAGCTCCCTTTCGGATTCCAGATCATCTTGGATGAGACGGATCTTATCCTGAAAAATACAACATATTCTATCATGTCCGAAAACACTTCACAAACACTGCACTGATGTCGGTTAGCGCGGCCGGTACCTCCAGTCTGGAGAGAGCACTCAGGTCGGCGCTGTACTCGATGTTGACGTCGGTAGTGCCACCGCCGCTGCTGCGGTAGGTGTATTTGGAAGTCTTCGCCACGGCGGACATTTTCGCTGGTTCGTCTCTCGGTCGGCAGTCGGCGCTACGTTACCGGTCGGGCACCGTTCGACTAGTGAGAGCGGGAGCGGGAGTCGCGGGCGCACGAGCCGCGCTGCCGATCTCCCTTCTCCCCGCTGCCCCCGCCCGCCCACCAGGGCAGGGGTCAGGCAGGAGGAGGGGGGAGGCCGCCCTCGCCCTCACCCGCGGCTCCAGGGCGGCCGGCCGGCTGGAGCTCGCGGATCGTGTTACCACCCCCGCGCACCCCCCTCTCGGCCTTTTATAGACACGCCCGCCTTGACGCCGCTGTCGCGGTTCTGTTTTCTTTGTTTTGCCCAAAAATTTGGCAAAACCCTTCGCGTGTAGCGCCCGGCAGGCGCCATGCTGGAAGTGAGATGCATTGTGAGGCACACCAAAGGAGAGCCGCCCTTCAGCTTAGCTGCTACTTTGCATCGACGGTCTGATAGTTAGTTGGACGGTCGATCTTCACTGAACTTCACAATGAACTTCCTCTATTCTTTAATTTAACCCCAAGCACTCAGCAACCGGTGCATGTTTACAAACATCAAATAAATCTAAATATAGCTGATTGATTTGATAGTGACCGCTGATTTGAAACTTGTAAGAATAGAAATTATTGCTTGATTTTTAAGCAATGTGTGGACTTAAGTATCATTTATTTAGTTTTGTTCTTGATACTTGGATCGTTATTTTAAATTGAGGCTTTTGAAACAGACAGATGGAATATGTTTTTCAACAATGGCTTCTCATTTACCTCTACATCGAAATGTAGATAATATAAGGTATACGATTATACCTTTTAACTTTTCAAGGGCACGAGATGATAGTCAAAATAAAAAGTCTTTTTATTTATAACATGTTTGATAGAACACAAGGATGACTAATAGTAAATTTGATAACTGGCTGAACAAATGATGGTAAAATTTGGCATTTAAGCAATGTCCTGGATTTTTTTAAATCTTCACTCTGTATCCTACACGTAGTAGGCTAGACAGAGGAACCCGGAGCGTCGCGTGTTGAGTGGCGGAACTCAACGCCGCATTAACATATGTAAATATGGTGTTATTGATCATGACTAATAATAAGATGTAATAATTCTTATTAACCATAAAATGAACGTTTGACGTCGTTTGAGGAAATTAAAATCTTTTTTTAAGAAATATAGTTATAATATCCTTTTCATTATTTCTAAAGTAAAGGATTATATGAATTTCTATCTCAATTCTTAATAAAGAAGTCGTCGTGGCGCTTGGGCACATCAAGCACGATGGGGTTCGATCCTCATTCGCAGTAATTGTATAAATGAACAAAGGAGCGGACACTGGGGACAGGAATGTTTAAGCACTAACCTCCCAGCTACCTTGCCGTATACTGTATCCCGTACGTAGCAGGGTAGGCGGCATACGGAACGTACCCCATGCACCGCCCTGATTTTCAGACTTTGTGAGTTGAGTGACGGAACTCAAACTTATTACCAGGGCAAGGAAATGAAAATAATTAACTTCTAAAAGTGATCGTAGCATCCGCAACCATTACATTTACAGACCCTGTGCCATGACATGCCTCAAAATTTAGATGAGAGTTTAAAGTAGTCTATTTTGCTTTTACTATAATATATACGAGAGCAAGATAACTTTAAACTTCTTCATCATTCAAACTCCAAAATTGTAGCACACTTAATATTTTAGTGTTTTACATGACATTTATTATTTAAATTGGTTAATTTATAAAAATTTTACAAATAAGTAGTTTTATCATATCAACTAAAATTAAATGTAAAAACAATGTATAAATGTAGAAAAATAGGTAGGATATAACGACATGACGGAGATATTTTTTGATATTAGATATGCATACATACATACATAGGCGTGGATATTATTAGTCATAGCGAGTGGTACAGTCACCTTCAATTTGCACCTGTAATAATTTACAAGAAAACTTAAATAGATATAAATAAACAAATATAATATATATATAACTATAAAATATAAAAAAAAACTATAAAATAACTATAAAATATACAAATATAATATATATATAACTATATAAACAACTACACAATTTTAAAGTGAGTGTGGAGCCCACAACTCACTCGGGGAAAAAAGTTGTTTTTATATTGTCGCTTGTCGGTGTTCATTTTTGTCACTCTGTTGAGTAACAGTGTCACAATAAGTAGGCGGAGAGTTGGCAGCGGAGTTTCTTAAGACAAGGTTCTCTTCCTATCCTGCTATTCCACACAACATTATTTTTGTTTAGCTTCACACTTTATCCTTTACAAAGAAGGATAGGCAGAGGAAATAATAATAAAAATAATAGGCCCGCAGAGCTTAGCTTGTGGTGAGCTATTGAGGAGTAGCGACACATAGACTTGAGTCCTCCGGAGGGGAATTGTAATCTATCCCCTGCCATTGATGAACAGAACATAAAGGAATTGGTGAAAGGAGCGTTTCTTTGGTAACCTGAAAAAAGTGCTTGGCAGCCTTTTATCTGGTGGCAATAAGGTGCGTGCTTTTAACGGTTGAATTATGCCGCTGTTAGCCTATACTTTTGGCATTGTAAGATGAACACAGACTGAGTTAGACTCTGTAGATCGCCAAATACGCCCCACTCGCATTTATCTGTAATGAGATTATATACCGCGTAAGTGTGAAGGTCGAGGCTTTTTGAATGTCAAGAACCTCCATAACTACGAGGTATGCAGTCTTAGAGAATATTTTCTCAAGATTAACGTGGATATGCACAAGGATGTGGTAACAGTTGACAAAGGCCTTACTCCTCCTTCCTTGGTCAAAGAGATCTGGCGTAGACCGTATAGTATAGTATTTACTACTTCTGATCACATGGCTGTGTGAAAGGGCAAGGAGCTGCATGGTAGATTCCATAGAACCCTAGTGTGCCCGGGCGTAGATATTGCTTCCTCTTTATCTTGGTTACAGCTCAGGGATCTTTTCGAGGAAACTAAAGGTTTCGTCTGTGCAATTATGGGCGGATATCAAGACACGGAACTACTGGCGATATATTGCGAAAGATGGCACTACCGACATCTGTTCTTGTTCTTGTTCTGTTCTTGAAAATAGCTGTGCCTTGCTCTACTGGGATCGGTCTATTATTACTGACAGGTATATTGTTGCCAATAGACCTAATATAGTATTAGTAGACAGAGTGGCGCGCCGTGCAGTGATTGTTGACGTTACTGCCCCACATGGTGTCAATCTCGTGAAAGCTTAAAAATAAAAATAATCTAAATATAGTGGTTTCAGTTAACGGGTTAATAGCGAAAAGCCCAGACCAACATCTTAAGAGGTTATCGCTTAGCTGTTGGATCAAGAACCGGATGCAGAAGGCAGTTTTACTTGAGACGGTGCGTATTGGGAGGAGGTTCCACTCTAAGGAGCCCTAGCCACCGATGGCTTGGAACATTGTCCCATCCTCGAAAAAGTGTTATTTTTTATTTTTAAATTAATTTTCTATAATAATTTATATTTAAAATTTATTTCGCTTATGTTATAAAAGTATATATTACTTATTTAGAAAACGTATAAAAATTTGAGCGTAGCGGGCCTCGAACCCGCGCCTCCTGGAAACCGACTAGGTTTTCAGGTTTCAGTTTCAGGATAAGTGTGGAACAATACTTTAAAAATGTTTAAAAAAATATTTATTGTTATTTACTTAGATAATGTTTCTCCATTCCTCACTTTCCGCCGAATTTTGGAGGCATTGCGTGTGCAGTGGTAAATTAAAATAAATATTTCATTTCCTCGAGTGGGGATCGAACCCACAACTAGTCAAGTGTACAGTCACACATTTGGTGCTCCTGCACCACTGCTGGTCTCCTGACTGGTATTTTGTTTTTATAATTTAGATAAAATCTTTAGTACAGACAACAGAAGTGTGACTTATACAATTAATACGGCGACAAATTGCTTAAAGGGAACCTAGCAACCTAATATTGGAAGACTTCCGTTCCCATCTTTCCGTCGAATTCTGGAGACATTGCTTGTTACAAGGGCGAAGAAAAGAATACATCCGTCGAACCCACAACTTGTAGAGTCTACAGTCATATATGGGTGCTCTTGCGTTACAACAATAAAAACTATTTTTTAGAAATATTATAACAATTCAAACGTAGCGGTATTTAAGCCCCAGCCTTGGACGGTTTCCACAAGGTGTGGGT
>DWLH01001353.1:0-13286 GCA_018249795.1 Heliconius telesiphe telesiphe
TTTTGTTTTGCCAAATAGTACTGCAGTAGTCAAGGATTTTTTAAAGACGTGAACTGATTTACAGTGATATTAATGTAAACTATAATTGAAAATAATAAAATCTATTACAAAGCCGACATATTTTGTTAATTTTCATATTTCAATTTTATCAACAGATTTATATGAAACTTTACAATAATATAGCTTATACATCTGAATAACACATAGCCTACAATTTATGTAAATATTTGTTATAATTTAGCTATCATGTAACAATAATAAGTTTAAATGGGCAAAACCACGTTTGTGTTGCTAGTGTAAGATAAAATTAAAATCAGCTTCATGCTGTATCCCGCACACAGCAGGGTAGGCAGAGGGATGCTAATGCTAAGATACCTCACTTTCCGACAAGTTAAGATTAAAATAAAGTTTGACAATATTAGACAAACAAAATGACGAATGAAAAAGGTAGGAATGCAAAGGTTTTGTTATAAAAGTGGACGCAGCGAAGTAAATAACACACAACTATACAATTTTGAGGCATTGCATATTGATATACCAGAACGAGGAATTCAAAATATGAATGTCAATAAATAAATTCATTACCCCCATTGGAAATAGAACTGAAAACCATCATGTTAACAGCTAATCTAATTAAAAGTTTTGTTATTATACCTCAGTCTGGAAGGCTTGTTCGCGTTGCTGGGCCCTCTCCTGCCATTGCGCGTGGGACTGCGCCAACGCCGCCGCGAGGGAACGTTCTTCTGATAGCTCGGATTGGAGGGACGATAATCTGTACATAATAAAAATACTGAAATAGTGCTATCTTTGTATTATGTTGTTTATGTATATTAATGGTTTTTGATTTTTACAAAAATAAAAAAATATATATATAATATGTACTAAAATAAGAAATATTGTAAAATAGTTTTTCAAAATGCGATTAACGTGTTAAAAAGGTATGTTAATAAAAGTATGAATAAAAAAATTAAGAATCTGATGTTTTATTCACATCTTTAATAAATTAAAGATAAAATACAACCATATAAAAATTATTCTACACATGCAACTACCCTCAGACAATAAAATTTGGCACATCACTGTACAGTAAGGTCGATGAGTTTTTAAAAAAATCAACTTCACGCTGTATCCCGCACTCAGCAGGGTAGGCAGAGGGAACCTAGCGTTAAGACACTCCGTTCCCCACTTTCTGCCGAATTCTGGAGGCATTGCGTGTTGAGTGGCAGAACTCAACGCCGCGCTTAACCTCGACACCAGAGCGAAGAAATGGAAATATAAATTTAAGTAAATATTTCATCTCTTCGAGTGGGGATCGAACCCACAACCAGTCGGTTTTATAGTCACACCTCGTGCCGCTGCGCCACGACTGGCCTCTGATTTTGATGAGTTTTTAGGTTTTCTTTTTTTTTTGTCTTGTTAATACGTTACGTAAGTAAGGAATTTTTTTTGAGGAAAGTCGTGGCGCAGAGGCACAAGCGTGCGACTGTAAACGCTACAGGGGGTTGTAAGTTCGATTTCTACTCGGGGAAACAAATTATTTATTCTCATTTCCTTGCTCTGGAAAAGATGGAACGCGAGCGTCCTAATGGGAACGGAGCGTCTAAGTCTAGGTTCCCAGGTTCCTTCCCAGGTTTCCCAGTACTAACTTCAGGGCGGCCACTCACTTGGTGTTGAGCGCGTTCAGGCGCCGCTCCAGCGCGACGCACTCCCTCCTGGCCGCGGCCGCGCGCGAGCGCTCGTCCGCCGCCTCCGCCTGCGCCGCCTCCGCCCGCGACAGCGCTGCAGCGCTTGTTTCCTCTGCTCTATAGTGGTATGTATTACATTATTGTTATATCTAGGGGAGAGGGGGGCACATTCGAACGATTTTTAAACTTTGTGTCATATCTAAAAATTCTACAGTTCTTAAAATCTTTACTATTTCACAATGCTTAGTTCAACTATTGTGCTACAAAATCATAGCATCATATGTAGAAGAATATATTAGATAAGGTGCAATATCAATTTTAGTAGCAGTAGTCAAATGTTCAAAGCTGCCCCCCTTCCGGGGTAGCTTTGTACATATATGGGGCAGTTATGAACTATCATTGAATTCAATGAAATTAAAAGGCTTATCAAACTTTTAAGTAATTTTATTAATAGACTTAACATTAGAAACGATGGAGATCAAATATCAGTACCATGTTAAAACTTAAAAAAACAATATACCTAGTTTAATATTGTGATTGTACTAGTGTTAAATAACATAAGTCTTAATATTAATAGACTTTAAAAAACGAACAAACAAAAAAGTAACTTTGGCTTCGTAGAAGTAATTAACATTATGGGATCAATCATAGAATAAACCTAATATTATGAAAATAAAACAAAATATTTTTTAATAAACAGCTTACTACCCTAATTTGAACTTAGAAAAATTAAATTTAAAGGAAAACATGGATGTGGTACGTGACGTAAAGAAAAAAATATACAATCTACTTTTTTACTATTCACAGATGATGAAACATTCGCTTAAACGGAGTCTCCAATATTTATTAAGTTGTAGTCTAATTTCATTTCGTAGTCTTCATACGCACAGGTATCAGTATCTTCATTCTCTTCACAGTAAATTATCACTTCCTCTTCTGATTCCAAATGCATTTTTGAGTCAGTTTCTTGTAAAGAAAAGTTCAGTATAGTTTTGTTTTTCTTTCGTGGTATTTTTTTTATATATAATAATATTCAAAACTGCCCCCTTTTTTTTGTTCAAAGCTGCCTCAGTAGTATTTGAAAACTTACAAACGTTTTTTTTTTTCAAGTAAAAGTTTAAAAATTGTATTAATCTCTACTTTATTGCATGATATATGAAATATTCTAACTAAAAGTGGAAAAAATAAAACCACATATCTTGGAATTGGATCCCTGCGATCCTTACGCGGTTAATTAAAAATGCATAAAATTTTAACTAAAAATCAAACACTCCTCGTAACTCAACGGCTGGCTCTCATATATCAACGGTGATAAGTGACACGTGTGCAGGTTAGTGCTGTCATTACTCAAAAAAATCTACAAAAAATTCTTTTTAAAGTAGCTCTGTTAACACATATTTTCAAAGGCTTTTTATTCATAACTTTATTTGTACACCACACATATGTACACACACTTACAAAGATTTTTAATGTACAAGAGGCGATCTTAAGGCTAAATAGCCATCTTTTTTTTATGGCAAAGACGAAGCAAACAAGCGTACGGGACGGGTCACCTGATGGTAAGTGATCACCGCCGCCCACGACCCCGTGCAACAACAGGTGCGTTGCCGGTGTTTAGAGCTCTATATATATAATGTTTCGTATGTTGGCACTCACTGCGCCAGGCGGTCCTCGTAGTAGGCGCGCTGCGCGCCGAGCTGCTGCGCCAGCACGTACGAGAACTCGAGCTGCGCGTCCAGCTTGTCGCCCGCCGCCGCCACCAGCTTGCCGTCCGCCTTGTTCTGCACCAGCCGGTGCACGAAGTTGTCCCCTGTTACAGAAATAAAACAAACATTTAATGTTATAATGAAAACTACTACATAATCTGAGATTAGCGTGCACAAACACACAGACAAAACAAACCGAAAAACATGCTAAAGTTTTATAATAACTTTTTATTATATTACTTGCACATACAGACTCTGAGCAGTTACTATTTTAATACAAGTATAAACGTACCTGCATAATCCCATACTCGGTTAGAGCCCAGTTGAAGTGCATAAGTGTGATTTGACGCAAGGAAATGTTTAGCCGCGTGTCCTTTTTCATATCTATAATTATAACATTATATAATATTAACACTTTTAAATATTATGAATTGGATAAATAGCATTTATTAACAATAAAAATACTTTTTAGACTCTAATTTAATATTTTTTATATTACTAAAAAAAAATTTTTCGTGCCTAAGTGTGGAATAGCACTTTAAAAATGTTAAAAATAATAATATATGTATATAAATTCATGGCTAATAGACCACTAAATTCACTACTTACAAAGTAAGTTTTAAATAGTTTAGTTATTTTATTTATTATACAAAAAAAAATACTACATGAATATTTTTGTGCCATCTAAAAACTAACAGATTGTTTATGCTCTGACATTATGAAAACTATAAATAAACATTTGGCATTATTAAACTTTTTATGTTACAATTGCTTTTTTTTTTAAATATTATAGTAAATTAAGAAATATTTTTGTTTTAAGTTATGTTAATTTGATCATCAAATATTACTATATAACAAATATCTAAGAAGGCAAAGCAATGTCAAATCACGAGTTACATACAGATTTATAGCATGAAATGATGACATTTGATTATTTCCGCTTTTAAATGAGTAGATATGACATATACATGAGATTTGTTTGTAAGGCAAACTTTAAACAAAGCTTAATAAACATTTCTTTTTCTTGAACAATTTAATCAGTTTTTAATATAGTAATATGTAACGTAAGTTGGAAGGCATTCACAATGTACTGTTTCAACAGAACGACCATACCTGCCACAGCCCACATGTCCGCATATGAGGCATATCCACAGCGAGCCCGCCTCCAGCCCCTCCGCCGCGCCCGCGCCCTCCAGCCACAGCGCGCCGCCCTCTCCGCCCTCGCCCTCCCTCTCACAGTCGCCCTCTCGCACACCGCCGCCCTCGCCTTCGCCCTCTGTACGTATATGTGAGAAAAGGTAATTGCATTAGTAGTGAATATTTAGTGTAGGAAAGATGTATGTAACGAAGGCGAGGCCCGTACCGTCGTCGCAGGCGGCGCAGCGCGCGCGCGCGCGGGGCTCGGGCGTCTGCGCGGCGCGGCACACGGGGCAGCGCGCGTCGCGCCAGCGCACCAGGCACTCCGCGTGGAACGCGTGCGCGCACTGCACGCTCAGCACGCCCGCCACGCTCTCGTCCATGCGCTCTGTGCCCCATATTGGAATATATTGTAATAGGGGATAGATCATTCTTTATTCAATTAAAACGTTATAAGCATACCAGGTTTGTTTCAAGTGAGCATCATTTACCAAAACACTATAGTAATTTAATAATAGTAGTTCATCAGAAAACAATATAAAATAACCTTACCCAAACAAACAGGGCAAGTGGGTAGTTCTGTATGAGACGCCGGCGGCCCACCGTGCCTCGCCCACTCCACTCTCGACACCCACGCCATGTGGCATAGCGCGTTGGGCTCCAAGCTACTGTACGGCACTCCGGAGAACGCCGAGTGGAATTCCTGAGCCGCTTTGAATGTACGGAAACTGTGGATATATGTATAATAGAGCGAATAGACTACGACAGAAACTCCGACATAAACGTCGGACATTAATATATTTACTGTTTACATTTATGCGGACTTTTTTGTGCCTCTGTAGTGTTGATTTGTAAATGTACGGAAATGTATCTAAACTGTTTACATGCAAACCGGTGATAATGTAAGGCGTTTATTATAAAAAATTTCAACTACACTAGACACTTGGACACAACGTGACACTAATTATAGTGGCAAAATAAATACTCATGTTCATACAGAGATACTCTATGTATACACTGAGTGTACAGTGTACAATATCGTCGTTGTCGTATGTACAATTTAGTAAAGTCGTGGCCACCCTAAAGTTAATTCACTCGAATATATATATTTTTTTCCTTCCAAGTTCACCTGCGATCAGTCCCAAACTATAAGCAGATCTGTTGATGTTAGGTTTGTTGGCATTTCGAGGAACCTCCCCAGCGGGAAGTCTCTCTCGTCTCGTCTTTTACCATCTTACATCTAGTGTTTGGATATTGAGTCGTTTCAAGCGTTTACCATAGTCATTAGATTTGTGGCTAGTTCATTTGGGTGGGTTGGATAGTGGAGCTTTTTATCTCTTCTTTTACTGACCCCCATGGGGCGTTCGTTAAGGTGCGTAATATACAATTTTGTAGTCTCTGGATGATAATTATGTTGGAGATACCAGTGATCCCCCATAGTTGAATTCTATACATCCACACTGGTTTAAGGACCTACTGAGAGTTTGGAATTGCGTGGCATGAGCCAGTACATATTTCTATATTTCATGTTTAGTACATATTTCTATATTTCATGTTTTCATTGCGTTTTGTTTTAGTGTGCTTCTGCCAGGTAAGTCTCCTATCTAGGAGACCTACCTGGCAGAAGCTTACCTTCCTTTTCTTAACATAAAGGATATGTGAGTAGACTTAAAGGCACTAGTTTGCGCACTAGATGCGAAATCTCCCTCGAAAGTAAAATAATAAAAAGGAAGAAAAATCCTTAAACCATAACAGTACAGACATCTACAGCTAGTCACGACTCGTCAACTTTACTTTTCAGGGTTAGGCTGGTATAATGTAAATTTAAATAGTTTCAGCCCAAATTCAAGACAATAGGTGTTGAGTGGAAGAACATTTTTTTTTTATTTCTCTCTATCCATTTACGATCAGCCCAGCAGTTATAATTAAATTTTATGAATATCATAATCGAGTGGAAGAACATAATGACATATTTTAGACTTTGTGTTGTCAGGGCAAGGAGGTTTACAGTCAGTTGCTATCCTTTTTGTGCAAAAGAAAAATTATGAACTACATCTTATTTCTTTGGTTCTTTAAAATGTTTGTAAATGGAAATAATGGCATTTATTATTAAATACTTTTTTCTATACACACTAAACTCAATAATTATTGATTTTTAATATTAATTAAGGTAATTTTATTTCACCACTATAATTACTTACGTCAATAATGCCATATAGTGATCTGGGGACCCATCCCTCAAAACCCTGACATGTGAAATGTCATCTTGACAAGCCGCTGCAAACGCCAGGAGATCCGCTGCGCCTAAAGCCCCAGGAACTGATAGGAGGCATAGTGTTTTAGCATCTTCTGTCTCTTTTAATTCACTGAAATTGGACATTGAAAGATATTATCTTTGATAGATGTTCTATAAGGCTCCCTGGTAGGGATAAATCATGAAGCCAGATAAAAAGATTAATAGTTAAGCTATAATTTAAGAATTCAAAAATATTTTGATGAGAGTCAAATCTTCTCCTTGTCATAACTGGGTGAATTTGTAAGACCGTAGACTACTGTAATAAACTATAAGATTTTAAACCTAAAAATTGTTGCATTTAAACAGTAATTCTGAAATTATTTTTGTTTGCACAAATTTCATGTTTCATTATAGAGAGAGCCAATAGTATAACAATAGGGCCAGACTTTCATTGTTAAGTACTATCAGGGAATATGGATCTTAAATTAAATTATAATTAAATCCAACACCACACCACAACCAAAATACCACACACAGGAGGGTAGGCACAGGGAACCTAGTGTTAAGACACTCCATTCCCCACTTTCCACTGAGTTCTGAAAGCATTGAGTGTTGAGTGGTGCAACTCAACACTGCACTTTGTTTTGCCTCGACACCAGAGCGAAAAATATAAATAGAAAACAGGCGATTTTACAGTCACTCTTTGTGCTCCTGTGCCAATACTGGCATCATGGATCTTAGGTGATTAGATATTTTTTTAGAAAGAGGATATCATGAAATTGAGATCTCCTCACCACCCCTTGTCGCACATTGTCACAATGTATATAGCAGACAAGGCAGAAAGAACATACTGTATTAATACTATGTTCCCCCTACCTCAATAAGATACATAAAAATAAAAAATATATATCTGACTTTTTTTCTATTTCATTATTTTTTTCTTAAACTCCTGGCCAGGTAAAATACTGTTTTGGGCTACCTAGCGAACAATATATGAAATAATTGAAAAAGAATAATTATATTCTGAAAAAATCAAGGCTTACTTTTCTTTATATATATGTAAAATTCCCTTTGTTACTTCCACTAGTGGATTTCCACAGAAGAAGCTTATGGTTTCCCGTTCCTCAGATACTCGGTCAGGGGGGGACCTCCGAGAGCTCGTGGGTAGAATACCAGTTTCTGAGGTAGGTCCTGTGAGGACACTTGCATATGTCTCCACTGTGATTGTCTTAGATTCGCGGGCGCCTCGATCCTTTTTCTTTTGTTCTTTAGCTTGTTCTTGATTACAAATTAATAGATTTAATAACATTTTTAATAAAAATTAGAGAAAATAGCATATACATGACTTTTTAAAATTTATGTGGGTACACAAAGAATAATACTAATACCGAAAACTATTTGAATATTTTACCTGTTTCTGCTGCATTATCACCCATTTCGGGCAATTCCTCGTCGACTTCTATCCGTAACACGCAAAGAGATACAGACATTTACAAAAACAAACTGAAAATTCACAACAAAGAAACAGCTGTCAGTGCACAAGACTTATCTTATGTAAATCTCAAGAATTGGACTATTACTATTGTACTTTTACTTATAATTGAATACTGCACTATTTTATATAATTTATAACACAGGTAATTTACATAAAAAAGATCAAAATTCTTATATTATATACAAAATTACTTGAAATATTATTTGATTCAGACGCTGCTAAGTGTTTACACTTCACAATTAGTCAAAACTTCAATAGTTAATGACAAAATTTAAAACCATATTTATTTTACGAGAACCTCTTTTCCAGAATATCTTTTCAATTTAGTAGTGTAATACTACATGACAACTTGCTTTCGTATAAAAAAATACAATTTGGACAGTATACAAAATTAATTTATACGATATTTTTAAAGATGTATAGAATATTACAAAAATATAAAAGATTTAGTTAGCTTATATTTTTATTATATAAAAAGTGACATATTAGAAATTAAATTATTTAGTTATTATAATATAACTATTAATTGTTATTACTGTAAGCGTATCCGACTATAACTTGAAGGAATGTTATGGATACTGGATTCCAGTAGAAAAAAAATAAAAATATTCAATATGGCGAAAGATCATACGACGTGAGCTGTCAGCTGTAATATTTTTTGTTTCTTTGTGTTTATTACGCCTAAAAATGTTATGATCTTTGATAATACGCGAATATGGGTGCAAAAGATTCAAAACCTAGTTTTATATCTTACGAGGATGCAGCCAAACGAGGTGCGCGGTGTTTTTCAGTGTAAGTGCGTTGTATATCGCGAAGAATATTGTCAAAAGTGTATTTAATTTGCAGTGTCTGATAGTGAGTTGAGGCGTATACGTGAGGCGTTCAAGAGATGCGCCGGAGCGAACGGCTCGACCTTGAGCTTGGACGCGTTCATCCATGAAGTGCTGTGCGATGGAGTTCCGACTGCGGTGGCGGAGTGGCTGTACCAGGCCTGTGGAGGCACCAAGCGCGGTATTACATTCAAGGACCTGCTCTGCGGAGTGGTTGTTCTTACTAAGGGCAATATTGAAGAAAAAATAAAGTGAGATACATTCGATTTTAATATCAAAGCATATTATTAATAAAATATACCCTCTTTTAAATAATATTTCAATTTGATTATGATTATAAATGGAAATATAATTCGTAGCTTACATAGTATGCTAAATATATTAATTATTAAGTAGAACCCAAAAAAATACTCTATAAATATTTTTTTATAGATTTCTCTGGACACTCTATGTAAATAATCAAAATGAAAATGGCACATACATATACAAACGTGACTTCGCCAAAGCGCTGCAATTGGAAAACACCTCTCTACCTATATCTGAGTCCTATCGTACCATAGAAATACTTACTAGTTTGTTTGGGAATGGTGAAAAAGTCACATTTGACCAGTTCAGGTCATGGCTTCTGATACACAAAGATGCTACGGTGCTGTCAAAATGGCTTCTTTTTGATAGAAGTAATAATATCCAAGATTTGGAGACACCTACGTTTTATCAGAGCTTGGCTGGTGTTACACATCTTGAGGAAAGGGTGAGTTTATCACTTTTTTTTGTTATTATTTTAAACATATGAATGGAAAAATGAGTTATTTCAATGACAATGGTATATACTAATAAGATTCTTAAAAGAAATTATATTCTTATATTATTTTTATAAATTACAATAAGCAGTAATGAAATTTCTGTAAATTATTTTTTACTTTGAAAACATTCACATAATGGGAATAAAACCCGGTAACCATCCAAACCCTGACCACTAAGCCATACATTATTCAAGCCATATAGAAATTCTTATTCTCTTGTTAGAACTGTTTTATGTTGTTAAAGTATCTATAAAACTAAATATTAAACTAAAATATTTTATAACAAATAAATATTATTACTACTAACATATGGACATTGTAGGTAATTATTAAATATGCAATATAATTACCTAACATAATATCTACATGTTATCTCTGCCTTATCTTTATGTTTGTTTATATGCCAATAACCTCAAAATAAAAGACTTTGTTTCAATACATTAATCACATATTTAAATTTAAATGTTGGTCTTTTTTATGAAGTTTTAATATTGTGTTGTGGTTTTATTATGTAATACTGCAAATATGATATGAAATACAATCAATCTGGGTAACTTTGACAGATACAAACAATATTTTACACTATATCTTAAAATTTAAAGTACATTGTGAGAGTGTTTTTGTTTTATTAGTGCTCTCATAATACTTTTCACCTATAGACATTCACATAAATCTTTTAAAATAAATCAGTACACAAGATAATCTGAATTTTGTAGTCTGTCAAAGTTACTCCCATCGAATGGGTAATTTTGACACAAAAAAATTGCATTAATAAAAAGATAGTCGTAATTATTCTTGTTATTAATCTAGGTGATATTAGTTCATGTTTTTATTAAATAATTGATTGATGTAATAACACAATCATTTCGCAGTTTTGAAATATTACAAGAAAATGGAGAAACTGTCTAGAGTGTTAGGTATTTGTATACTATAGATTTTTAATCAGCATAAGACTACACTTAAGACCATGTTTAATAAAAACAAACAAAAAAATTGTAAGAACTCCTTCCAAATTCGTCATCGATTATGTGGAACTAAGGCTCTTATATGCTAATTTTACCGGTAACTACTGTAGATACAAAATTTTTTTTGATCTTAGATAGAATTTCATCCAGCATATTTTGATGTTAATGATGCTAAAGCAACATTATCTTCATCTATATTTGGGTTATCCTTGTGCTGAGTTTTAAGTTTCATTCATTTTTAAAATTAACATTTATTAATAAAAATTGTCAATAACATTGTATCATGCGGAAAAATTATCAACACTAGTTCTAGGTCAATGTTACCCAAAGAATCAAAGTTACCCAGATTGAGTGCACTGTTCCTTTATATTTTATTCTATTGTCTTTTTTTTATATTTTTAATTTATCGTTGTTTATGGTCATTCATTTGCTGTCAAGATCATTTAAGTCTTAACATTTACTTTGTATGGTATACAAAAACGACGATGACTTAATTATTTGGGAATTTCTATTGAGGCTAATCTTGGTACAGCGGCACACGCGTAAAGTCGCACGCGTCCGGTTATAGATTCGATTCCAATTCAAGCCAATCAAATCGCAATATTTAATATTTCCATTTTCTCGCTCTGAAAATGAGACAGAGCGCGAAGTTGATCTCCGCCACTTTATACAATGCCATGCCTCCAGAATTCGGCGGGAAAATGGGGAACTAAGTGTAACTTAACGATAGGTTTTCCAGGTTTCCTCTGCCTACTACCATTAAATATGAAAAATATGTAGAGTTTGATTTGAACTTACAACCACCAAATTCAAGATGTCTTAACCGATATTAGAATAACATGTTGATTGTTAATTATTTATAAAAGTAATAGAACAGCTAACAACATTCAATATCAAAATACCTTTTGTTTTATATAATTCAGAACAGTATTTTATCTATGTAGATCAATTATTATTGAACGCAAATCGATAGTTAGCGCGATTTTATCGATCGCCGGCCCTCCGTCGCTGTTCTGACTCCAAGTTGAATGTATGAAAATAAATTCGTTAAAGAGCATTTTTTATTTTTTTTATCGTTATTAGCAGCTAAAGCCAGTCGTGGCGCAGGTGGTGTAAACGTGTGACTGTGTGCGACAGGTTGTGGGTTCAATTCGCACTCGGGGAAATGTAATATTTAATATTTTTTTAATTCTTCGCTCTGGTGACTAGGTAAAGCTCGGCTTTGACTTCCAGAAAGTGGGGAGCGGAGTGTCTTTACGCTAGGCTCCCTCGCCTACCCTACTACATGTGGGATATAGCGTAAAGCTGAAAAAAAAGTTAGTATTTTAACTTGTTATATTTTTTAGTTTTGTTGTTAAATTTCTAGTTCTCTCCTTAAATTCAGGAAGGATTCCGTCATTGGTTATTATACTTCTCTTTCTGCCTAACTCTCCACATTCCGTCCTAATTCATATTAAAAATAAAATCAGCTTCACGCTGTATTCCGCACACAGCAGGTTAGGCAGAGGTAACCGAGTGTTAAGACACTCCGATCCCCGCTTTCCGCCGAATTTTGGAGGCATTGTGTGTTGAGTGGCGGAACTCAGCGCCGCCTAATTTATATTAGCTATGAATGAATACTTCTGAAAAGCTTTAAACATAGAATTTGACAATTACATAATATTATGTAAACATTTTCATATTGTAAACATTGTAGGTACTTGCAGTTTTAAAGTAAAGAGCCTTATTAACACGCTACTGGGTTATTGGGTTATTTTAGTTCGCGTAACGTACAAATCTTATACAAAATATTTTTATGTACTTATATATTTTTGTTTGATACTCGCGATCTCATAAGGAAAAAAGTTATTAATAGTATATACTAATATTATAAAAGGTCTCGAGTTTCTTGCACGATTCTTTACAAGTTTGAGGCAGTAACTTTAGTAAACCGGTGGTAAATTATGTGACCTTTAAAACAAAATTTACAATTTTAAGAAACCCTCGACCAAAAATATCAATACCTCTCATCTTGGCAAAGAGCTTGTAGCTCTCAAAGTACTAATCCAATTTTCATAAAAGATAGCTAAGATCCACGGCGATTAACAATGTTTTCGATTAAAACAAAATCACATTTTAATCAGTTTTTTAATTCAGGAGATACGGTGCCACAGACGTACACACAGACATGCGCGTCAAACTTATAACACATCATATTAGCGTCGGGGGTTAAGAATGAAGCATATAACTTCTTATTTGTAATAAACTTTAATTTTGATACAGATTCCTACTCTGTCTAATTTGTAATAACTAGGTATATTGTTATTTAGATATTTTATAAGAATGTAACAAAAGTCGAACTTATACGAGTACTCGTATACCTACATTAAAATTAATGTACGTATGTTCATATAAAATATAAGTAGGTGTATATATGAAGTATATAAACA
>DWLH01001354.1:0-13284 GCA_018249795.1 Heliconius telesiphe telesiphe
AAATCTAACATGAACGGTCCTGCAGTATAGTCGCTCTGACAAAAGTAAAAACCTATGGTTCGTTCAATTGTGTCTGTGTATTGACTATTTGGCAGAAGTATGTTGCATCTAGGTAGATTGAGATACCATTTTAGTATATATTTTTCTGGACAGTCAGTGGAGAACGGAATATCTCGACACTATATTGTAGCCAAAGTTGCTATGCGGGATAAAGCACGATAATTAATTATTATTAATTTTGGCTTATTATATTTGAAAAATATTTATAAAAATTTAATATACGCGTAATTGAACAAAAAAATGGTAATGAGCTTTGTCTATAAATAAAGTACATGAACAAAATAGAAATTTGATAATGTTTTGAATATAAAAACTAATACACATTTTACTACAAACACAGTTAGTACTGAGTTTCCTTTCGTTAGGAAAAGTTATCCGAGGATATTTCTTGGCACCATTTTTTTTATAATGCTTATAAAATAAAAAATAAATCAGCTTCACGCTGTATCCCGCACACAGCAGGGCAGGCAGAGGGAACGTAGTGACTCTCCGTTCCCCACTTTCTGCCGAGTTCTGTAGGCATTGCGTGCTGAGTGGCGGAACTAAACGTTGGGCTTTGCCTCGACACCAGAGCGAAGAAATTAAAATATAAATGTAAATAAATATTTCACTTCCTCGAATGGAATGGGTATCGAACCCACAGCCAGTCGATTTTACAGTCACACTTTGTGCCTCTGCGCCACGACCGGCCTCTATGCTTATATTTCCAAAAAAAACATTCTTTTTTTCAAAAAATTTGTTCGTTAAAATGATTCTAAAATATAAATACTAAGTGGGATTCATTATCATGGCAAAGTGAGTATCAAATATTATTTAATTAACTTCATTTCTATAATCCTCCATAAACTAAAAGGCAAGCATTATTATTATAATCAGCTTCACGCTGTATCCCGCTTAACCTAGAGTTAGGACACTTCGTTATCCACTTTCCGCCGAATTCTGGAGGCATTGCGTGTTGAGTGGCGGAACTCAACGTCGCCCTTTGCCTCGACACCATAGCGAAGAAATGGAAATATTAATTTTAAATAAATATTTCATTACCTCGAGTTGGTATCGAACCCACAACCAGTCGGCTTACAGTCACGCTTCGTGCCCCTGCGCCAAGACCTCGGCATCAGCTTAATATTTTTTGTTATTGGGTAATATGAAAACTTTTATAACAACGTAGCAGGAATCTATCATCATACTCCGCGCTACACTGCTTTCTACAAGGGATGTAACTCATAATTATTTTTTGTACTGACAATATATGATATTTTTTCTTTTTTTTTTTTTAATGGACTTTATTGTTGTTGACCTGGAACTATCTTGACAGTGTCACCGGGCTGGGTGGGGCGAGAGTAGCTCGCCCCTGGAATGATATTATTTCAGTACTACGCATTGTTCTGACTAGTCCAACTTAAATCAATGCATAAAAATACCGACGATTTTTCTGAAATACTATATTAATAATTATATTATTGTGGTAACTAATATAAGGTTGATTTTTTTTTATTATATGTATCTTACGCATACATATGTATACATGATGAGTGTACATGGTTAAAGTTAATCGCCAAAATAATTCATAATGTGTATATATTATAATAATAATTTAGCATGTAGATGGCTGTAATAAAGGTGAAAATGCATTATCAATACTCTATTTAGGGGACCGTGAGATAAAAATAAACAAACCAGAAAAAGGTTACTTTACATGTCATGATTTATAAAGTAAATATTATATATTTTATAAAATAACTATAATATATATGGAAATAATACGCTGATAGCACTGATAAATAATACTATTGAATGATATCTATTGATAAATAATCATATCTGTAGAACTTAAGAAACTCTTTCAGATTTAATAGAAATGCCTTAAACTTTTTTTTAAATAATTATTTATATGAAATAACACCCAACAGACAAAACATTTAATATTAATAAATTATAGAGCACAGATATTGCGTAAACTTTACATTAAAATGTGCCATTTTATCATTGGTCGGGTTATATCCGCCATTTTTATCATAGATCTACTTGTTGAATAGAGAGAACTGTTTCCAGATATTTTCGTTTAATTCTTGTTATTCCGTTATTACTTTTGTTGTTTTATTCTAATTTATTGTTTTATTAAGTTTGTTGATTGTCTTGTTTTCGTTTTATTCGATTTTCGTGTTTAATATACGAGTGAATCTTAACCAAGCAACGCTTGTATTTTTCTACGCAAAATTAAAAGCAACCAAAGAAAACTCCAATACGGACAAGTTGACTGTTGCTAACGTGTTCTAACATATAGAAGGAACGTGGCCGAAGGTTTCGTATCCGTACATATTAATAATGGTTTGAGAGATTCTCTAAAATGAATAAAATATAGAGCGGCGTTGAGTTCCGCCACTCAACACGCAATCTTTTGAAAATTGTTCAGAAAGTTAGCAGGAGGTGCCCTCTGCCTATAGCAGAGCACTGCTATAAATCATCATATCGTTTATTATGCCAAAGCTCCAACAAATACGAAGATTTTAATATTTACAAAAAATATTATGTTTTATTGTAGTGTGAAATAAGAAATTGAAAAAAAAAACAATTTTCATACAAGGAAAACTAGAGCAGACCACCTAGCAAAATATAAATACGTTTCAAAAATAAAATATTTTTTTTTGTCCAGCTTGAAATGATAAAAATTATGGGGTAGATCCTTTTAACGTATACTGTCACACTTGTATATATGAAGCACTCGTTGCGTGTCGTCGAGTTTTATGTTACGGTTAATATGCTATGCATGAATAATTGAAGCTTTGCTTTAGGATAAAAAATTGGAACGGCACTAGGTATAAAATATGCAACGACGCATAGCTTCTACCTTTTAAAATATTAAAATATTAAATATTTCATTTCCTCGAGTGACAATCGAACCCCCAACCTGTCGCGTCTACGGTCACACACTGGTGCCTCTGCGCTACAACTGGCCTCAATACATTTTAAATAAAAGAAAATAATAGATTGAAAAGACTACAATAGAAATAATGGAAAAAATCCAAAAAGTGAAAATTTGTGGGCATTTCCTAGAAAAAAATCATAACAAACTAATATTTTTGTAGTTCATTTCATATAAAATGAGTGCATAAGTCCGAAAACTTAAGTTCGTCAACTTTTTTCGCCACGTCATCATAATTATAATTATAGTTTCTAAATTATAAAAACTTATAATTATAATTAATTTCATATGAGTGCATATCGCAAACACTTTTATAAAAATTCTTCCCGTCGACCTACAATCCTGAAATTGGAACGGAATTGGTCCGATTCGTAACTAACCGTTTTTTTCAATATGAAGATATATAATACATACAATAAGCAAGTTGTTCCTGCCGCAATTAAAAATTATAAATAAAAATATTCTCTAAAATACTATTTGAATTTATAATTATCGGTCTCATGTGGGGTCCACGAACAAACAAACATTATATAACCACTTGATAAAAATTCAAATCCAACAATACAATATCGTAGGTACAAAGGAAGTTGGTGGGTAATTATTACAATCATTTGTCGTCTGTACCACAACGGATAGTAATTACAGAGCGTTTGCAGCAGAAATCCATTCCCGAGTTGATGTCTGTATACGTGTATAGTTATTTATGTATGTTCCGAAATTCTAATAGCTATAGTGATATTTATATGATAAAGTTTTGCATTCGACTTCCAGTCGGTTAAAAGTTGGTTGTTTTAGCTTTACTCTATTTCCTGCGTAGCTAGGTACGCATATAGCACGACTTAATGGTTATTATGGGTACGGACCTCTTAGTGCCTATTATGATGGAAAACAAGAGTCTCTTTATGAGAACTGAATGGGCGAATCACAGAGACCCCAGACCCGCTCTGTCAATATGGTAAAAATAAATATATATTACATAATTCATAACAGAATTCGTTAAATAAATAACATCACTTCAAAACCAAAATATTGTATGTATATTGTGAAATACGGTATCAACGTCGAGTTTCGATATTAGCATATTAAATGTTTTGATGTGAACGCGACATAAGGAGGTCTGGACCAATATGTGTTTCATTTGGTGTGGCACCCTCATTTATTTAACTTTGAAGAGATCTTGTACAAATAATTATATTAATATGATCAATGCGAGTATTTCCACTTCTTGGATCGTTAAGATTATTGCTATTATTAAATACATATTAAATACATTTTTTAAATATTTAGTTACTTTTATTCTTTTTAAAGAGATGAAAATTTATTAAAATGAGAGTGTCCAATAACTATTCAGTTATGCTATACATTAAGTTAACTAAGTTTACCCTTACAATTACAATTTTAATTAACCTTAAACATGCTCTCATTATAATTCTTGGTAAATGGTTGATAGAAAAAAAAAACTCAAAACAATAGATTTATCTAAAATTTGAAGAAACATCGTAACAGTATATTTATTCCGAATATTTATATATTGTGTATTCATCTATATATCTTAAATATTCAACGGTAAGAGTATCACATAACGTTATTACATCAAGAGATAACTCTCGGCAAATTAATTTGGCATATAAATTTTACTGATGTTTGTAAATAAGAACGTCCTTGTAAGCGTAAATACTGTGCCAAAGCTCACGCAGGTGCGTGCATACACGGAATACCTTTATCGGCAAATATTATTTTGTACTGCCAATTATGTATGTTATATTTTACAGGAAGGCGAGTTTCGAGCATTTTAGACGTCAAATTTTGTATTCGTTTTATATTTTGAATTGTTTTTTGCCATGGAATTTTGAGATATTATATATTACATATTATATAGGCACAAGACACACTATATGTGTATGGTAAGTATATGTATTTATCTGACTCGATTTGAAAAATGAAAATTTACTGAGGTTAGTTCGTTCCATATATAAATAACATAAATGCGAAGCAGTTTTATGATTTTAATAATAACATATCAGATCATAAAATAACCTCATGTTTATATTAATTCTAATTGTTACAACTATAATTAGAATAGTAATTTAATTTGCAATTTCACTCAGCACGTTTGTGATAGGATTTGACCACAATGACGTAAGCAAAACCACCGGTCAACGCTTTATGAAACTAAGTTCGTAATATACCTACGTAATATGGATTATCATTTATTCACATGGCAGTTTCAAATTGAAATACGAAATTAATAATTCAGATTTTTAATTATATTTAATATTTCCATTTTACTTCACCCTAGTGTCAAGGTAAAGAGCGGCTTTAAGTTATAATACTCAACACGCATTGCCTACAGAATTCGGCGGACAATAGGGAATAGAGTGTTTTAACACTAGGTCCCCTCTGCCTATCCTGCTGTGTGCAGGATGTGCGTGACGATAAAAATCAGGTAAAAAAGTGGTGTAGTGATATTTTGTATCCTTTTTAAAAATTTCAGTCGATAAATTTATTAATCATTTATACAGTGTGTGGTTGTGCTTACCAAATAAAATGAAAGCACAGTTTTAAGTACTCTTTATAAACGTGATACATATACAAAATTTAGCATAAATAAGAAAGTAATTCTTTTTCGAATCAAAATAATAATAAAATATTCGGTACAAATTTAAATGCCTTTAACGTAGGCTAAAAAAAGTATTTGAAGTATATTTTTACACTTGCATTCATAATTTGACATAGACATTTGACACAGAATAAGCACTAAGCGTGATATACTCGTAAACTAATAAATTCTTTGATGATCGCGTGATCCTAAAAAATGTTCATGCTGTACCTTGCATATAGCAAAGGAATCAAAGAGAACATAGTTTAAAGGAGGTATTGCATTTTGAGTGATGGAGCTCAACCGGACAGATTTTAACTTTGAAAAGAAATAATTATAATAGCATTTTGATTCTCATATAAAAAGCTATAACCCCATAAAGTAAATATATGTATATATGTATAAATATAATGACGAAGTAATAACATAAATTACTAAAATATTTTCTAATAAATGTTGACTGCAGACGACATATTTAATCAGGGCCTAATAGGGCAAGCTTATTTATTATTATTGCGAAGGTCTTAATGTTTCTAATTAGTGGTGATGTTTTTGTGGTTCACTTTATCAATTATTATTTTGTTAAGGCAACCTAGTCTTAAGACAGTCCGTTTCCAATTTTCCGCCGAATGCTGAAGGCATTAGGTGTTGAGTGGCAGAACTCAATGCCCTGCTTTATCTTGATACCAGAGCAAAGAAAAGAAAATATACATTTAAATAAATAATTTATTTCCTAGAGTGGGGATCAAACCCACAACCAGTCACACACTTGTGCCCCTGTGCCACAACTGACTGGAATGGTCGTAAAAATGTTATTAATTTTTGCTACTAATTTGTAAGCTCGCTCACAGCGTTATTTGAAAATAATGTATTTATAAAGGAGCCTCTACCCTTATATTCTTGTTCCTTTTATTATCCATCAATTTCGCAAAAACTACTGGACAGGAGGACAGGAATGAATGTAATTGTTTTTGAGCATATACATATACAAAGCAGAGTACTCTATAAATATCTTTATTGCACGTATTATCACTTAAAAATAACTATGTCTGTCAATTGTAAAGTAAAAAATCGATGTTTATCCACAAGTCATATGATCCACACATGTAAATCGCAGATCGGATGTTTTATCAGATATTTTTTATTTATCTTTTTTTTTGTATCTCATATGTAGTCTTTCGATACACTTAATTATACATTTTCTTCAAAATGTTCGGAATTATTCTAAATTTGTTTTAGTACGCATTTCTGCATAATTTATTTGCCTCGTCCACTGTCATCAACCCCTTTATACATGCCCTTCAGGGGGTTCTCATGCTTTTTACGTGTTTTCTGTTTCTTTCTCCAGTATCATTGATACTGAGTTCCATGTGAGGTCTCCCTCTATCTCTTTTACTGCTCACTTTTTCATCATAAATCATTCTTTCATCATTCATTTGTTCAGAGTGCCCAAACCAGCTAAGCACGTTCTTCTTCATTCTCACGGTGATATCTTCACTAGAACCTGCCCTTCTGTGTATCTCTTCATTGCGGATTCGATCAGATAAGCTGAGTCTGCATATCCTAAGAAGAGATCGCATCTCCACAGTATTCATCTTTTTATTATTCTTCTTCTGTAATACTCACGTTTTGCTGCTGTATAACAGCATCGGTACCAACACTGCATTGTGTACGGCCAGACGTGCAGCTGTGTTGACGTTTTGCCGTCTCATCAATGCAGCTAAGGCACCGTAAACCCTGTAACCGGCAGCAATACGTCTTTCCACATCCATCTCGTATCTCTCATCTATACTTTAGACACTTCATCTTACCTATGACACTGATCTTAAACCACGCATGGGCACACCGTAGGGGCCCATCATTTTTGATCATCTCAGCAGTAACTCTATCTGTTCCCGTTGCTTTACCATATTTCAGACTTTGTATCGTACTCTCAACTTCTTTTATACTGATTTCGCCATCAGCTACATCAAGACTCAGCGTTTCGCTGTTACTTGAGACTGAGGCGTCATATATCTCCTTGAAAATTCTACCCATCACTGCAAAATCTGTGGTAGTTCTGTTAAAGTTTCACCATTTCATTCTATGGGTAAGCGAGCAACCTCAAGAAACACTAACTTCTCGCCAGACAAGCTTTGTATTTTCCCTCAAGTTGTTCTTTAACCTTTCATCTCTTTTACTGTCGGACTTTTCACGTTTCTTCTTTATCAGTACTTTCGTTTGGTAGTTTTGCAGCTAATACGTTTTCTTGTTTATCTCTTCCATACTTTTATCCTTACCTTAGGCTTTATAATCTTTTCATGCTTTCTTCTTTCTATCCATAGCATCTTGCACTTCATTATCTCACCATTCGTCGCGCTTTTTGCTAAAGCCTCTTTTCCTTTACCACATACTCCTATCGCTGCTTCCTTCATACAATCCCTACGGTTCTGCCAGCATACTTAATATTTTCATTTCCAGATTCGTCGCTGTCTAGCTTCTTGGAAACTCTTTCTTGATATTCCTCTCTAATTGGTGGATCTTGAATCTTTTAGTTTCTTATGCGGAAATTAAACTCCATATTTAGTTACCTCGTGTAGCTGCGCCAGCTTGCGAACAGACCCTTTATTCTAGCAACGACTAGATAGTGGTCTTCTCCCGGATCAGGACCCCTGAACACTCACATCTCCATAACTTGACTTCAAATACGCTGATCACTAGGAATAAATCAATCATACTTTTCCTCATCTATAGCCACGTAGCAAAAATGGAGAGGCTGGGATATGTTGATGCATCCTCCGTATAGCCCTGACCTTGCTCCATCAGATTTCCACCTGTTTCGGTCATTGCAGTACTCTTTACTAAACATAAAGCTAACCTCAAAGTAACACTGAACACTACCTGTCAGATTTTTTTAATCAAAAATCTCAAAATTTCTACAGAGATCATGGCACTACACATAAGATGGCAACAAGTTATCGATCAAAACGATACATACATATTATAAATAAATAAAAAATGATACCAAAATAAATATTTTTCTTTGTGTAATTAAAGTTCATTGAAATATTGTTACATAAATTGAGTATTAGTTATTTTGGGTCAAGGCCATTAATAATTTAAAAAAAAAGAAATCACAATAAATAAATATAAGTATTTAGTAATCAGTGTCACACAAATGATTCAAAGGAAGTCTATATTTTACGCCCTCCACAGATATAGTTTTTTTTTACTTACAGCACTCTGTATTTCTTCTCAGTTTCCATAGACAGAAAGCACAATTTTCTTTATAAGAAGTTCATTTCTACCTGTACTAAAATTTTTATAAAATTATTTTGTATAATATATTGTATATTTTCGCATAATCTGAAACTCACTCACTCAGACTCAGATTTTAAGCTGTAACTTTTTTCTCCATCCATATTTCTGCTAATGTCTGTATATTTACAGGCTTTTCATTTTTGGAATGCATGATGTGGCTTTGAATAGCATAGCAATACAGTTGACAAATGTCAAATTCAGCATGTCAAAGAATAATGTCATAGACCATCTATTTGTCTTGCATGACGAATCAAAGTATTCCTTACTTTTATTGTAAAATTTAATCATAATTACTTTTCCGGAGCTACATTAGACGACATCGTCTTCGGCACAGGCAGGATGACAAAAGATATACGTCACCAACAATTTGTCACTCTTCATCAAATAAATTTTCAAAATTTAAAACCTCCAAAGCTCTAGACGATGTCATCACGGAAAAGGTTTAGCTGAATAAATGATATAACATTTTAACAAAAATAATACATATTAACTAAATGAAAAACGAATCTAAAAACGTTAGGTCATTTTCGACTCACGGTGGTACTAAATCTACGTATAAGCAATGCTTATCCGTGACACAAGTGCACCTTTTGGAACCTTTGGTAGTGTACAGAGTTGCCTTGAACAGACAACCTGCTACATCAAATGGTTTGAAAGAGAGATATGAAAAAGTTTTTTTTATATTTTTTTAAAGTGTTTTCACTCTTATGAAACAAAAATACTTAGTTAGAAAACGTACAAAATTTCGTGCTGTGTTCAATTTTTTAATACGTTTTCTAAATAAGATATGAAAACGGTTTGCGAGTGAGGCATTTTGAGTCACGTTATGTGTTTAGGGTTAATTTCTCTGAAGTAGGAAATAAGAAATCTGTCATTGCAGGTACTACCAAACCAAAAGAAAATGTTAATAGTAAATGCAAATGAAGTAGCTAAAATGAAATTGAATATTTTACGTAATCCTTAAGCCATTGTATTGCTTAAAATATCGAAATAGTTCAAACGATACATAATATTTTAAATTATTGTGAGTGACTTTGTTGAAAAGGTTTACGTGATCACAATACAAACAGAGGCTACAGCAGCTACGTGGCGTGAAACATGTATAGTCACTTTGGAGAATGCAGCGCGAAAATGCTGTAATATTGCAAGGCTGTCTTTGACTTTTTGAATATACTCGTATATTTCATGTTCAGAGACGTGTGAATGAAAACTTATATTTAACTTAATTAATTAAAATCACTTTAGAACAAAAACAAAAATTGTACTACTAAAACAAAAAAATCACAGTAGTACAAAAAAATCTACTACAAAGTATAGTCTCATTAAAATATTATCACGTAAAATGTCTCTACCGTGGAGCCTGATTATTAATTTTTTTTTAAGTATTAATTTGTTTTTATATCGGTGACAAACTGGGAAATTTAAAAAAATATTATTTTGAATGTGGAATTGTATACCAAACATATAAAACAAAGGATACGGCCTAATCGAGAACCACCTCTTTTTTAAACATGGTTAAAAATATATGTTTTATGTTTTACATATATAATACATATATATAATATTTATACAATATAATACAATATAATATTTATGACATAACACCTATTCAGTCATAGAATTTTAATCTATTATAATACGTTATTATGTAAATACATCATTGTTGTTGTATATAGAACATTTCATTTGAATGTTGCCATGAGATTGGAAATACTGAGTTTTCTTGAAATACGGAAAATCTTTTGGCTATTTGACGTCTCACTCGTATCGGAGATTGTATCGCATGCAGAATGGATATTGAAACACTTTGTGCCCCTCTATTTCATTTCAAAGACACTATAAGTGCAGACACTTCATACAAGACTACATTATTTTTATTTTTGACGACTGTATCATGGAATAGAAGATATTTATCTATGGTTGTATGTTTTAAGCGTATTTTGTTTAAATTTTGCATGTTATCCGTACTATACATACCCGTATTATATGTTATATGGGACTGTGTGTTATTCTATAAAATATTGAGCAGTTAATTAGCTTGACGAATTCCTCAATTTTCATGAGATTGAACCATTGTAGCGCAATAGGACAGTGTGTGACTGTAAACTCGGTGGTTGTGGATTTGATTTCATTAGAGGAAATTTATTATTTTCTTAGTCTCGCACTAGTAAGACAAAGTGAGGCATTTAATTTCATCACACAGAATGCAATGTCTAAAATCGGACGAAAGGTAGAGAACGGAGTGTCCTAGCACTATCCTCCCTGCCTACACTAATATATGCCCGCATGAAGCCAAAAAAAACATAGGGTAAAAGGGGAAAATCTAGTTATTTTTAATGACATCAAATTGGGTGGTGGAGTTCATCGTGACATTTTATAAGCAGATTGGAAAACATCTACATAATATTAATGTTTATATATTTTGTACTGTAAAATACCTACCATTCTTGTTCAAAGTAAATTTTAATGAGTTTAATAAGTCTGCTCGTATATATAACTTGCAAGGTTGGTGAGCGAATATTTATAGATGGCAATGTAGTTATGGAATAAAGAACAGCTACTTTTAAAACACAGCCAATGGAGTGATTCTCCAAGTGGCACGAATTTAGATCGTTTTCAAAATACAGCACAATTCGCTTAAAGGTATACCAATAGCATAAAAAATATAATTAATTATATATGTAATTTTTATAGCTTCACGCTGTATCCCATATACCAAATGTTCAGACTCTACATTCCTTATTTTTTGTATAATTTTAGAGGCATTGCGTGTTCAGTGGCAAACGCTACGTTTTGGCTTGCTATCAGAGCGAGGAAATGAAATTAACTCGTTCCCCTGAGTGGGAACTAAACCCACAATCGTCGCGTTTACAATTAGTACGCTGTGCCGCTGCGTCACGACGCGATTATGACACATATATATAAATATAGTATATATAATACTAAATATATAAATATATATATATATATACTTATATATTTAGTTTGCATGACATATTTATATTTGTATTGTATATTAAAACGGGACTATTGGTAAGTATGAAAATAATAGATGGAATAGATCGCGGCGCTTAAACCGCACATTAATCGACGGCCTCTGCATTATCTGCTGCTTGATACTATCACAATCAATTTTATCCTTTAACATTTTACCTTTACACCTTAGCTTCACGCTTTATCCCTATCAGGGTAGTCAGAGAGAACGGAGCGCCAAATGCTACGGTCTCTACATACCTCTTTCGCCTCGTCCACTATCATCAACCTCTTCATACATGCCCTCCGGGGGGTCCTCATGCTTTTTACGTGAACTTTCTCCAGTATCTTTGATACTGTGCTTACGAAGGTCAACAGAGGTCTCTCCGTACTTCTCTTACCGCTCACTTTTCCATCATTAATCTTTTTAGCCATTCTTTCATCACTCATTCGTTCGATGTGCCCAAACCAGCTGAGCACGTTTTGTTATCCTTTAATATTTACTATTAAGATTAAGTTAGTGGATTGATATTGTAAATTTGTAAAACAAATGATTTCTCTATAGAAAATTCGTTTTTACTAGTAATATAGATAGATAGATAAGCAATAGATCATATACTAAATATTTCATATCAATAGTTTTTAAGCATTTATTATTCATTAAATATATTGCCCCAAAGAAGTAAAGAGTAAGAAAAGAGTATTTTACTTTTACTTTACTGTGCCCCACTGTGACAAGTTTCTTTAACTTTCAACTTTGTAAAATTATATTATTTCACAGTTAAAGCTCTAAATGTAACGAAATATGGATTCTTGAAATTTCAAACTTAAACTAATAATATATTATAAATTGTTAAAGCGCTTGTTTGATTTATTTGAAAAGTTAATTCATAAATATATCGAGGCAGATAAAACCATTTTCCACTCGAGTTCGCAAGTATCAAAATTTGCGAGAAAAGTTACTTCTTTTTACTGTATACGAGTATAATGATAGTGCGTAGAAACTAAAACCTGTTAGAAAAAATATCTTAAAAATCATTGGTAAGTATGTTAATTTCACAGCCTATTATTATTAAATTTATTTCTTTTCATTATTCTCAAATGTGTATTATACCTACTTGTAATCTAATCTAAGTTTAAACCTGGGTTTCTAAGTATATTGTGTTTAAAGATATTTATTTCTCAACAAAGACTTTATAGTCACTTACATGAGATTTATGTCGTTAATGTTTACAAATTTAAAATTTAAAAATCAGTCTTAATACTTGCAAAATGTTCTTCATTCTTGCGTCTTCTTGCTTCACTTAGTACAAATAAGGTACAAATTTATATAATATTAATTTCTAGTGGGTAGAATTTTTCTTTGAGTATAAAGTTGTAGTTACAATGAGTGATTTTATATTATTTTATAGTAACATTTTATTTGTAT
>DWLH01001355.1:0-13283 GCA_018249795.1 Heliconius telesiphe telesiphe
TCGACACCAGAGCGAAGAAATGGAAATATAAATTTAAGTAAATATATCATCTCCTCGAGTGGGGATCGAACCCACAACCAGTCGATTTTACAGTCACACCCTGTGCCACTGCGCCACGACCGGCCTCGAACAAATATATAATTCTTCAAAGGTAAAAGTTCATACGGTCTATTTTACTGAAACGAGAGTGTCGTTACGGTCTGAATATTTTACTAATATGAGAACGATGTAATGAAAACATTCACATATTTATCTACATACTTCGACCCTAGCGAGAAAGGCTATATTACTAATGTCATCAATCAATCATAAAATATAATCTTAAATAATTTAGTTTATTCAAAATTTTGTACTTTGGTTATTTAAAACGATTTTTTTAATACTGATTCAATAAGAATCAATTAGCTCATACATTTTTTAAATTTTCACTTGTGCTTCAGTTGTTATTTTAAGGCATGAAGCCGCTGTGGCGCAGTGAAGGTTGAGGGTTCTATTTCCACTATTCACGCATGTCTCGAAAATTGTGGGTAACAGAATGCATCACCACTAGGTTTCCTCAGCCTACCCTGTGGCAAAAAGTGTAAAGCTGTATATTTTCAGAATTGAGAAAAAAACAAGGAAGCGAAATATTAAATTTGGAGTATTTATATTATTAATACCTAATCATCAAAACACATGATATGCCAACTAGTGAAAAATTATAATTTCTGGCTTAACAAAATAAAAAATATTTAAAATATTTATGCCAATATAGGTAAAAATAAATTTATCACTTTAAAACTACTTTTTAAAATATATAAGAAATGCTAGTTAAATAAAGTTTATTTACATAGAATTTCTACAACTAACAAAATATGTAAATATATAGCATTAGGGCTCAAGCAGTACATTATTTACGCATTCGAATGTCTTTCTATATTATTTGTATATAATTTAACATTTCTTTTTATTTTATTTTTTAAAATTTATGATACATGAGACCAGTTTAGATTAAAATCTTTGTTTACAGTTTAAACGTGATTAAAAAGACATATCTAGGTCACAAAAGTGTTCGCAAACATCTAACCCAATAAGTGCGGGAACACTTGCCTTTCACTTTTACTAACACTTTCACTTCACAAAACGTTAAAAATACACTTTAAAAATTTTCAAAAAATTAATATTTTTTCTTTTTTTTCACTTTATTTAAATGTCTTTTTCATATGCCGGATTTTTTTTTGGGTATTTTTTTCTTTTGGACCAAACAACTGCCCGTGGCGGTGTTCGAACGTGTACTGCAAGAGCGAGGTTTCATAAAACTGGTCGACACCAAGTTTCTCTCTCTGTTGGTCGCTATCACGATTATTGTAGCTTTGGCGTTTTGGCGTATCGGAAAGTATGCGAAGAGGAAAAATTTAATGATAAGCTTTATTATATTAATTGATTGCATTTTAGAGTTCCGCCTTGAGAAAATATGGTTCTTTTAACATTTTTTTTATTTGGTATATTTTTATACTGCTATGTTATTTGAAGTAGTATTTTCAATAATTATAGTTTCATATACTTTGGCGTAGCAATACAGCTTCTGACTTTAAGCGCGATGGTTGTAAGTTTGATTCCCAATCGCGGAATGATATAACAAAATAAAGCGCAGCTTAGAGTTGCAATGTCTCAAAAATTGGGCAGAAAGTTCGGAATGGAGTGTCTCAGCACTAGGTTCCCTCTGCCTACCGTGTTAAATACAGGTAACAGCGTAAAGCTGCTTTTTAACTTAGTTTCACGCATATCTCGTATATATGTCTCTATATTCTTTATTTTCTGTCAATAAAAAAAAACCCAAAGTCCAACATCATACTGAGTAAAGTTTGAACTGATTAAACTGAGCGGTGAAAAATTATCATTTTCAAATGATATTATCCATTCCTCATCTAAAAAATGTACGATTAATCAATAAGGCAAACGGAATAAATATTTAATTATTTAATGTAAATAATATTTTAATGTTTGTTGTAATAATGTCTCAATTTTGGTTCAAAAGCGGAGAACGGAATGTATTAACACTGGATTCTCTCTGTCTCACCTAATGCGGGTGTTTAGTTGTTAAACAGTGTTTTATGCCTATTTAAAATAAGAAACTTATAAAGGGAAACTATGAAGTGTTAAGATCCTCCGTTTTCATTTTTCCGTTCGCCTAATATCTCTATTGAGTTGCTGAAATAACCACAGTGCTATGTTTTCTTACCAGAGTGAGAAAATGAAAGTAACTCATCCTGAATCAGAATCGAACTCACAACATATGTGTTTACAAACTAACAATGTGCCACAGCACTATGACGGACCTACGACGGTCTTAACGTGGTATTAAATATTCAAATTTATTCAACAGATACGGCTATAAAGAAAAATATAAAACAAATTTTAATAGACACACGTAAACTGACAACAATTTTATATATATAAAGATTAATGGATTTGACAAATTCGGCGGCTGGTTCCGTTTTCACTTTGACATACTTTCCTTGCATTATATAAGGTGGCGCCAAAAAATTTTAAAAGCTCGCTTACATATGAACGCTTTCGTGGGAAGTTTTAATTATATATAATATGACCTAAATGCTTGTGTTAACATTTAAAGTGATCTTACAATGTATTAATATGCGACACTTACAGTATAATATTTTTTTTAAATAAAAAAGCAGGTTCAACCTTTTCCTCGTATAAATGAGTAGACAGAATGCAATATACGAGCTATGCGTATTGAGTGGTGGAACTCAATAAACGAATATATACTTCACACCTTATCCTGCATATAGATAGCGCAGAGAGGCAAAGGGAACCTAGTGTTAAGCCACTCCGTTTCATTAAATATTTTATTTCCAGTCGTGGCGCAGTGGCACAAAGTGTGACTGTAACATCGATTGGTGGGTTCAATCCCCACTCGAGGAGATGAAATATCTATTTAAATTTATATTTCCATTTCTTCGTTCTGGCGTTGAGGCAAAGCGCGGCGTTGAGTTCTGGCACTCAACACGGAATGCCTTCAGAATTCGGCAGAAAGTGGGGAACGGAGTGTCTTAACCCTAGGTTCCCTCTGCCTACCCTGCTGTGTGCGGGATACAGCGTGAACTGATTATTTGATTAAAAGGTGGGAATCAAATCCACAATCGTCAAGTTTACAGTTGTAGGCTTGTGATCCTGCGCCATGACAGCCTCATACTATTTAGTTGATACATATTTTAGCTCAAAAATAAAATCAAATAGACAATGCATTGAGTGGGAAACGGAGTGGCTTAATACTAGGTTCCCTTTGCCTCTCTGTTATATGCGGGATAAGGTGTGAAGTATATATTTTTTTATTGAGTACCACCACTCAATACGCATAGCGTGAAGCTAAAAAAAATGTGCAAAAACACCGCAAAGTCTTAGATAAACTTATTTCTAATTCAGAATTACAGAATAAAATTAATGTAATCAAAATATTTTAGAATTTTATTTTTAAGAGTTCCTTAGCCAAATAGCATCAACGGAATGCCTATTAACTAAACAGAAATTATAAGGTCTACAGATAGGTAACAGTGAGGACGTAGATGTATTCTATGAACTACTTTACGATTTTTATACAAAAATAAAAACGTAGGAAGGTGGTATTCCCTCTCCTTCCTCTTTGGTTGACATGGAGTCAAGAGTGGCACTGAACAATTTTTTTTATCAAAGCTATAAATTAAGAGTATAAAAGTCTTCGAAAAAATGTCATACAAATTTCCAAAACCATTTTGTCCCAAAATTTCTTTCACATATATGCCTAAAACTAGTGAAGCAACACGTTTGCACTCACAAGAAATTGTGATTTTCACAAATGTATGGAAATTAACTATAATGGACTATAAACTGAAAGTCCCATATTAATGAGAAAGTGGGTGAATGGATTATTTCTAGGTTTCACTATTAATTGTAATATAGATCGCTTGACTGTGTACTTAATGTCTTTGAACAAAAAAAAAACTTTTACATCAAAACATTTTTTTATATAGTCGGAGTAGTTAAGTGCATTTACGTTGGTAGTAGGTTCAATTTCCTTATCCTTAAATATTATTAAAAATGGAAAAATAATATTGAAGAGGTTCCTTTGCTTAATCCATAATGTGAGAGAGATATGTCAAGATAAAATGATATAGTATATTAGATATATAGATTATTTTTATTTTTAATGAATTAAATTAGCTTCACGCTGTATCCCGCACACAGCAGGGTAGGCAGAGGGAACCTAGTGTTAAGACACTCCGTTCGCCACTTTCTGCCGAATTTTGGAGGCATTGCGTGTTGAGTGGCAGAACTCAACGCCGCGCTTTGCCTCGACACCAGAGCGAAGAAATGGAAATATAAATTTAAGTAAATATTTCATCTCCTCGAGTGGGGATCGAACCCACAACCAGTCGATTTTACAGTCTCACCCTGTGCCACTGCGCCACGACCGGCCTCAAATTTATTTTTAATGGAATCTGAATTTTTTGGATGTGATGTAAAAAATTTCCCTAACATAAAACTAAAAATTACTACTCAAATGTCAATATTATAGTATTCTTTCTATATTTTACTTTACATTTCATGCGTCAAAACCAAAATCAACATATACATTTTAAGTTAAGTGAAACGTGTATATCGTCAATCTATCAAGAAACAGTCTATATAATACTAAATTACTTTTATTTTCGCCATTATCCCACAATTGACAACTTCAATAAGAACTTATAATATAATTAACATAAAATAGGTTTTGGAGCTTAAAAAATAATATTACATTAATATTACGCATAAATACCCCCTTTTCTGCTCAACAAATAACTCTAGTTAGATAGTTCTTATTATTATAATATAAACAGCTTTAATATATAAGCTCGTTGAAGTCTTTTGTACTAACTTATTGCGAAAAAGAGACCGCCATCTCACGTATATAGTGTAAATTAAACGTTATGTACAATACAAGAGAGGCTTTCATTAAAGCTTTCTAAAAAGCTTCAACAGATGTCGCTAGTATATAATATCAAATGAGAGGTTTCTATAAAATATGCCTATTTTTCTTACTTACTATTAAAAATGTAATCAATTTCATTCTTAATACCTACATATTTTTAAAATATATATAATAAATGTGTCTACTTTTATTAATTTTCCATTTTGTGAGAAGTGGTATATAATACTATGAGTTAATAAAAACATGTATCAGTAAATATATTAAGACAATATTAATTTATTTTTTAAAATTAATAATATTTATAATTATCAGTCTATTATTAGCATTGATCACTAAGGTAATTGTATTTGCGAAAACTGTCAATATATATAAAAAAAATTTTTATTAAATTATATTATTTACAAAATATTTTTTTAAAAACTTGATACGAATTATGACGATGACGTTATATTTAAAATAGAAATTGCAACTTGCAAAGTTTTAATTGACATCAATCAGGTAATGCATCTCAGCGTTCATCACTAGACTGCTCTATTGACGTCACAACCAAAATGCGGTTGCCGAGCAACGGTTACATAAACTTCACGTCAGAACGCATTTTACATAACTCCCTCTTAACTAGTGGCCATTCAGTGGGGGCTGTCTACAAAGTCAGTCCGCGATCAACACCCGACCGAATCACACGCGTCACCAAAAAACATGAAATTATATTAGAAACAAAAACATAATTATTACTTCCCTAAACGTAATAAGCGAACAAAACAATAAAAATCGAATAAAAAGTAAAATGAAAGTGAAACCCAGAGAGCAGTGACCGCGCCAACATGTTCAGCGAAAATATATGGAAAGTGATTCTACTCATGGCCACGGCAGTATGTGCAGTTGAGCCAAGCCGTGCGCTGAGTATATACCAAAAACCTAGGACGTATCCCATGTTTATACCAAAAAATAGGCGAAAATTTAGATCGCGAGTTATATTTTTGGATGAAGATGAAAATAATCAACCTTTGGGTCGGGGTGAAATTGATCTGACTAATGATAAATATTCTAAAATAAAATTCGACGATACAACAGATTACGAATTCACTTCTCCCGATGTAACGGAAAGTCCGAAAGAAAATATATTTGAAAATGAACGGTTTTATGATCCTAGATTGCGATTTTCGTATCCAAAGTTTTACCAGGGACGGTTTAATCGGCCATACGCTCCCAGTTTTGCCTTTGAACCTTTTCAACCCTTCCAGCCTTATGCACCCCCACGAACTGGATTTATTGGGCCAAATGTGCCAAACCCCAATTTTGGGTGGAAAGCCCGAAGTCCGAGGGTAGTGTTTCCATATACGCCGGATAGTGGTAATAATTTTGTGCAAACTAATTCCCATGGTGGACCAACTTTTAATGACAATGTTGTGTTTCGTGACCAAAACGTTGGGAAAGGAGTTAAAAATGAAGAGCCAAATCTCCAAGATCTTGATGGCGGTGATGCTTTCACGGAGAGAGGTTGGTTTAATTTGAAATTATAATATATATATATATATATATATATAAAAACTATATATTTTGTTGTCATAATGCGAAGACTTTCGACAGGGTTGCGAAAGAACGGACTTGTAAGAAAGTGTACCGTGCGTCATTATTTGTCTTCCGCAATAGATATTATAGTGAGAGTCTCTAAAGATATGGAATAAAGAAATGTATATTTATACCGTTTCTTCGTGAAATTAAGCAAGCTTTTTACATACATGCTCATTTGTACCTTATATTTCTTTATAAGATTTTATAATTTATATGAACAACACAATAAATTAATATGATGATAATGTTGATATCAGATTTTCTGCATTTTTATGATCTACATTTAATATTTAGTTACTGTCAACAAAAATGAGAGCACGTGTCGTGACTCAGATGGTATTGTATCTACTGAACAACGCACGTTGACCATTGGTTCAAAAAAAACCCTAAAATCATTTCTATACCTAAAATATTCTAGACATAATCTGTGCTTAAGAAAGGAAAAGAAATGGAGCTTAAAGAAACTTTAGAACATTATTGCCCAAATTCATTAATATCAATAAATAGATTATTCATGCTTATTGTATTATAGTTCAAGCATAAAGCTAACACTATCGAAAAGCGAATTCTAAGTGATATTAAAAATTTCGCTTGTTCAGGCGACGCCTGTATTTTCGGTCTAAATACAGGCGTCGCGTCTTGGACTTGAACCTATAGGTAGCAATCATGTGCGTTAAACGATGCAAGTTGTGCATGAATAAACACAGAATTGATACTGTTTTTTCATTCTTACACAAAAATAACTATAAGGCTCGGATATAGAAATATAGAATTAATTCCCGTTGAAATTTTTATACGATTCTATATATTTGATTATGAAACTATACTAGATAGTATTTTTTTTATGTTTTTATGGACGTAACACTTTAATACTTTAATTAAATATCTAACTTCCACTTTATCAAAAAGTATGAAATATAAACGACGCTTTCTTAAAGTGTCAAATCACCTAAAAAGTCTATTTCCTATATATTAGAAAATAAAATAAAAAAATGCCTTTAAAACGGGAAAAAAATTGGCGGCCGTCTAAATAATTTTGATTAATATTATTTCAACTAAAATAAACCTTATGATCTAATAATAGAGTTAAAAGTGGCTTGTCGGTGCTAAACTCTCATTTTTCATACTCGCGTGACAAAATGTAGCGTGTAACCAAATGAAGGGAACAGTTTAATTGCTATTGGATATTCCACACATCTTTCGACACAAAATAGTGACTTTATTTTAAGTAAATTAACAAAGAAATACAAATAAACAATAAAAACAATCATAATTGATGCCATTGTAGCTATAGAAAAGTACAGTGTCTCATTGTAATCGCGAGGGTTGTGGGTTCAATTCACAGAGGAATTATATTTAAGTTCTATATTTCTTCTGTTCGTTTCGGTAGGCTGAAGTAGGGTGTCGAATTCTGGCAGAAAGCGGAAATGACTTCATTTCCGCTTTCTGCCAGAATTCGACAAGGGAGGGAGAATTATGTATTAAGACACTTGTCTTGATACATAATTCTCCCTCCCTGCCTACCCTGCTATATTTCAAATATAACGTCAACCTGTAAGAAAAGGAATTTTTTGACCGTCATATACGGTACAAGGTCTTCGTGGAGCAAGGGTGTGGCTGTAACATGACGGTTGTAGGTTCAATCCCCATTCGAGGGAATGAGTTATTTTGTTAATATTTTTATATCTTCGCCCTGGCACCAAGGCAAAAGCCCCGCGGCGAGCCCCCGCCACTTACCTCGTAATGCCTTGAAAAATTAGGCGGAAAGTGAACAGAGTGTCTTATCACTAGGTAGGTGCGGGATACAGTGTGAAGCTGATTTATTTTTTTATATACGGTTACGGTACGGTTTCAAATTAAAGCTATCTAATAACTGTGAGGCTAAAAAAGTATCATTGCATTAGTGTGAAGTTTACTTTTACTTAACTAACGTGAATTTAATTTAATATATAAATTTAATATCAACCAAAAAAAGTCGACTAAGTTGAAAATGTTTGCGATAGACATCCGGAAATACATTCAAACTGGAAGCGTCAATACACAGACCATTGATAATCTTGGTGTCATGGTCAGACTATTATCAATATTTTAATTTTATGGTTCATTTTGTTTTCATATTAAATCGAACAAAAAAATATTATAATCAATTATGAATAGTTTTTGTTTTTAAGTTCTAATATTTTTACAAAATATATAAAAAAGTGATATAATATATTATTGGCGAGATCATTTGAACTATATTTTAGTTTTTATAACCCTTGTCCCCATGAGATGCTCTTTAACTATATATATACGCAATAGTTGCGAACATCGGAAAATCAAGGGAGTAGCAAGGTTAAAAAAATTTTTACACAATAATATGTATAAGAAATTTCGGGATTTTTTTAATAAAAAAAAAAAATAGCTTCACGCTTTATTCCGCACACAGCAGGGTAGGCAGAGGGAACCTAATGTTAAGACGACACTCCGTTCCCCACTTTCTGCCGAATTTTGGAGTCATTGCGTGTTGAGTGGCAGAACTCAACGCCGCGCTTTGCCTTGACACCAGAGCGAAGAAATGGAAATATAAATTTAAGTAAATATTTCATCTCCTCAAGTGGGGATCGAAACCACAACCAGTCGGTTTTACAGTCACACTTTGTGCCACTGCGCCACGACTGGCATTTTTTAAATATTTATATTAAAAAAAACTCTGTACCAAAAAAATCCTTATGTTGACAATTCATGTGAAGATTTTCATTTCTTACAATAAACGTTAACTTGACATCGACAGAATGAACATCGCATCCAAGTGACTACTAGAAGTCGAGCACCCCTGGAAGGTCATGGTTGCGGTTTCAATCTTTAAACAAACAACTACATTTAAATTATTTTCATTTCGCTAATTTGGTATAACAAAAGTCGGCGTAGAGTTTCAAAATTGGGCAGTTCGTGGAGAACGGAGTGTCTTAACGGTAGGTTCTCTCTACCTACCCCTTTCGCGTTCATGTAAGGGAAAATAGCCTTGTTTTCAATTTCTCCATACAATCGGTAATAGTCTATTGGTGGTAAAGTGCACTCAGTAATAACCACTGAATAGAATGATGGATGTATAGTAATGTTTAGAGAAAGTCTGTGCTAATATCGTCATAAGTCATAAACAGGTGTTGGATAATATAGTCACAATGAATTATAGTAGCGAATTTGATTCTCGACTTGAGTAATTTTTTGCGTCGACATATTTTGACATTTCTTAACTAGCTGGGGCTTAATATTCGTTGGGGTATCGTTATTTAAATATTTTTTAATTATCTGGGTCATGATATTTATTGGAAAATATTTGGTAAATAAAACAAAAAAAACCAAAAATATGACTAAATTTTTATTTGAAAAAATAAATCATATTTTACAATAATTGGAGAACCAGGCAACCAAGAAAAAAAATACAAAAAAGCAACAGACTATAGAGAAAAAAAACGCACACACACACACACACTAAACAAAAAAAAATCATAAAACACAAAACACAAAATTACCGAAACCATTAAAAAAATATTAGAGCAACCCATATTTACAAAATTTTAAAAGCATTTCGCTACAAAATGAGGCTTCATCCATTACGTGGCCGTTACATCAGCTGTTTTTGACAAGAACATTGTTACGTAAACCGAAAGCGTATCTAGAAAGTTAATGGCCGCATTTTAGTTAAGTAGCTCATAATAGAACCTATTTTATATTTCGTATGGATAAGTTGCAAATATAAGACTTTTGCTGTATCGATTTTGATGTAATTTGTGACTTATGCTGGAAAAGATGATGATTCAAAATGTCTATTAAAGTAAAACGTAAAAGTGAAATGCTTTTTATTTTACACCGATTAACGCTTTAAAAGAATGTTCATAATTATATGTAAAATAGCACAATAGCCGGCCTTTATTACTAAGTGAACAATCTCTTTCAGGCAACCTTACGGTAGATTAGATAATAAATTAGGGTAGGCAGAGGGAACCTAGTGTTAAGACACTCCGTTTCCCACCTTCCGCCGAATTCTGGAGGCATAGCGTGTTAAGTGGCGGAACTCAACGACGTCCTTTGCCTCGACGCCAGAGCGAAGAAACAGAAATATAAATTTTAAAAAATATTTTATTACTTCGAGTGGGATTAGAACCCACAAACAGTCGCTTTTACAGTCACACTTTGTGCCCCTGCGCCACAACTGACCTCATAATATGTATAATACCTCATAATATACATTTACATATTTTTTGATATACTGTACTTTATGTATTTCTTTATATTATAGCCAAATAAATAAGAGATACATGGCGAAACCTAACATCATACGTTTAAGGCAAGAGAAGCCCATATCACTTCTGCGTATTTTATTCATGATAACTGGCATAGCATCTTATTAATTATTAACCTATGTAAATATAAAAGTTATAAATTACTTACACTACATGCCATAACCGAAGAACAGAACCGAGCAGAAATTTGGCATGTCCTTGAAATTGGCCGTCCCTTGTGTTTTGTAGAGATTACTAAGTGAGAATTTTGCGGAATTCCATTATATTCTGCAGAAACGGAAAATGAGATTGAGTAATAGTACTGTTTTATATATAGACAGCTTGTCTTCTGTATAAATAAGTACTAAAAGCCTTAATAACAAAATTTCCAGCTCAGCTCCAGCTCTTATGTACAACACTACTTACAAAAAATAATTAAGAAGAAAACATACAAAATTAGTTCCGTATGACTCAAATTCATAACCTACTTTCAAAAATTATTTTACAAATTCAGTCAAATAATTCAAATAAAACTTTCGTGCTATACAATGCTAGTTCCCAGATACAATCAGTTTTTGCTGGGCCATCAGTGAAACTCCGCTTTTCACCTTCCCACGATCTTCACACGTAGAAATTATTGTATATTGTGCGTTTTTACCTTAAACATTTGGTTATTTGAATTTTCTTTACATATTATATAAGAATTTTGTTATTGTAATTGTTTTGAAGATCTATAGTTAATATTATAAAGGTAAAGGGTTTGTTTAAACGCGCTTATCTCAGGAACTGCTAGATTTACTTGAAAACATATTTTTGTGTATGATAGTACATTTATTGAAGAGGAAAATTTCAATTACATCACGTTGATCGTTACAATATAACTCACTATATCTACGGTCAGAGTTACATCGAACACTTAGTACTAACTTATTTAGTGTGCAACTTTACGTTATTTCCGTTTGGTAGGCAAGCACAGACTAATCTATTCGTAAATATAAAAAAATATTTTAAAAAATATTAACAATAAAAAAAGTCAAGGGGCAATTTAGTGGTGTCTGCACTGCAATCATGAATGCAATCTTATCATTTTCAATATTAAACACTATAATCTCAGCCTTTTATACGCCCACTGCTGCACCATAGGCTGCTCCAAGGACGACGACGGGCCCTGCGCCTTCTTGCGTGGAGCGGCTTCCGGTCACTTTTATTTAATACGAATAGTAGGAAATGAGTTTATAATAATGAAAGTTTTTATAGCTGGGCCATAATAAAATACGACGTCCGGTTGAACCATTTACTGCAAATATTTTACGCTTAACGTAGAAATCAATAATAGAGTATTATAAGCTTGTGTTTATCTCTCATATTAAAATGGTTATACAAATATAGTATCACAAATCCTTTCATAAAAAAAAAACTATTTATTAACTTATCTCGCCATTTATTACAATGATTTTATCTCAATACTTGTAGCTGAAATGATAACAGGTACTTCCTGGTAGGTGACCTAAACTAGATTTTCAGACGAAACCTAAACTGAACCTACGGTCCGTTACTAATATTTATAGATATTTTCTTAAGAAAAAAAATGTTAACACTGCGTATAAAACGCTAGTACGAGAACATACGGAAGATGTATCAATTATATGTCAAAGATAGCTCAGGGGTCATCCAAGCGTTATATTAGTTATGCAAGCGGTTGCGCACGCGCACGTTACATCACAGCAAAAGGTCACACACACTATTGTGTAATGATAAATTCGGAAGTAATAAGATCTTTATATATCTGATTAATCTGAGTAATAAATAAATATTTTATTATTCTGCTATATTTTGCTTTTCAGTGTATATAGAAAGAACCAGGTGCTAGGGTTATTAGTTTTTTGCTATTTCGAATTAGAGACATTGCGCGTTAAGTGGCGGCACTCAATGCCGCCGTATGCCTATACAATAACGGATAGATATAATTATATTATCATATAAATACTAAAAGTATTATTATAATTTTGATTTTGCGAGAGATTGAATAGGTGAAAGTGAGAACATTTTACATAAGTATTTATATAATTAAGGATATGTTATAAACGCAACAAAAACTGTAATTATTTAGATTCACAAGTATCATATTACTTCAGTTCAGTTCTTCATTTATGGCGCTTCGAGCGTGCCAGTTGAGCACTAATCACTTCGCCAATGTCACGTTGTATGGAGAACACACGAAGGAGATCTCCATATTACTTAATAAGTTAATTAAAAAGAAACGTGACAGTTGGGTTCGGTTCCCACTAGGGATTGTTATTTTCTTGCTCTTGTAACAAGATAAAATGCGACATTGAGTTCCACCCCTCAATAGACAATGTTTTCAAAATCAGACGTGATGAGATGCATGGGGTGTCTCTATACTAGGTTTCCTCTGCTTAGTCTGTTGTATGCGGGATACTCTGTGAAGCTTCAAAATAAAAAAAATAAAAGTAAAACATAACAATATAGTT
>DWLH01001356.1:0-13283 GCA_018249795.1 Heliconius telesiphe telesiphe
TTTTTTAGTTCGAAACAATCAAAAATTCTTATAGAAATTACGATAATGTCGTAAAAAAAACATATTAGAATATTACAGATTAAAGTAAGTGAGGCCAGTCGTGGCGCAGTGGCACAAACTGTGACTGTAAAACCGACTGGCTGTGGGTTCGATCCCCACTCGAGGAGGTGAAATATTTACTTAAATTTATATTTCCATTTCCTCGCTCTGGTGTCGAGGCAAAGCGCGGCGTTGAGTTCTGCCGCTCAACACGCAATGCCTCCAAAATTCGACATAAAGTGGGGAACGGAGTGTCTTAACACTAGGTTCCCTCTGCCTACCCTGGTATGTGCGGGATACAGCGTGAAGCTAATTTAATTTTAGAAGTCATTATAGTTGTCAATCAATTCGGCTTATTAAATCAATAATCATGAATTTTAAGCGGGCGAAGCCGTGGGCGGGCCGCTAGTTATTGAATAATATTAGCATTCTGCACTTCTCCTATATATAAACTATAAGAATACCGAATTCCTCCTTCTCCGTCCGCGCAACTTTTGTAAAAAGGAGTCCAAAGATTTTGCTTCACATATTAAAATATATATAATGGTAGGACAACATCTGTTTGTATACGTTAAGTTCCCCATTTGGAGCAATGAGTTATTTTCATTTTCACGCTCTGGTTAGATGAACTGCGGCGTTGAGTCACACTCTACACATAATGAATAACTTGTAAATCGTTCTCGTTGAACTAGAATCACGAAAATAATATGGATCTCGCACTTGACCGGTTTTTTCACATATACGTATAATAATACGATGTTTATATACACATTTATCATTAAACGTGACTTTAAAATTATTATATTTCACTACTTATTCTCAGCTTTCTGTTCTTTCTTATAGCAAATAAATACAAGTAGTATATATTTTTTTAATCAAATCTATGCAATAATATTTGTCGGCCGTCTTCTAAGTTCGTAGCACGTCTACGCCAACTTTTTATATTGTAAGGCACGTACTCGGTCTTGGTATTGCTGGTCCCATCCTTGTTTATTGCGTTCACTTTCATTACAATACCAAACTATGGATATTTGAAAATATTTTATACTATTAAAATTTCTTTCATATTAAATAGAAACATATTTTTTTTATTTGTTAATTTATAAGTTTATTTTACGCTTCTAATCTCGCTGTAATCCTCATATAGCCGGATAGCTGAGTGATCTAAGTATTAAGACACTCCGTTCCCTACTTAATACCGAAATGTGTGGAGTGGCGGAGTTCATCACCGCGCTTATGCCGTGTCATCAGAGCGAAGAAATTAAAATATTAATAAATCATAATTCATCCCTCCGAGTGGAAATTGAACCGACAACCGTTGCGGTTACAGTTACACGCTTATGCCACTGGCACTGATGGCCTAGTTTCTTTATCTAAAATAACATTCGCGAATTTCACGCGAATTTCACGTTATTCTGTAGGAAGGGTTCAGTTCGTATAATTTATTCCTGTTACAAGTATAAACATTTTATTTTAAGTGTACATAACTTATTTCCATTCATAGCGGGAAATGTAAATATTTTTAATTAATTAGGTTAGATTAATTCACGTCGTAGCGTAGAAGCACAAGCATATGACTGTAAACTGTGAACTGAAATATTTATTATTTTAATTTCTTCGCTCTGGTGTCGAGGCAAAGCGCAGCGTTGAGTTTCGCCACTCAACACTGAATGCCTTCAAATTTGGCGGAAAATGGGGAACGGAGCGTCTTAATACTAGGTTCCTCCTGCCTACTCTCCTGTGTGGGGGACGCAGCGGCCACGAGAACTGGCTGCGTAATAAATATTCATAGTCCATTCATTTATATTTTGTTATTCTGTATTACATATTAGTACATTTGTTTTAGAAAATACGTTTCTTTTAATGTATTTTCTCCGTTACGTTAGCGTGAACAAACGCACAGACAGACAAAAAATGTTAAAATCATTGTTTTATATTACATTTTAATAACACATGAATAAAGGCTTACAGTAATCGTTTTTTCTGATTTTTCTTCCGTGTACAGACACCGATCAGTTACGATTTTATTATAAGTATAGATTTCAAATGCAACATCAGTTATTAAATAACCTTAACTCATAATCAGTTTTTAAGATTATACAAAACCAAGATTTTGATTGTGTGATGGTGAATTTAATTAACTGCCTTCTTGAACACTGTTAAATAACTTATCTTAAGAAATGAGCAAAGCTCAAAAACTATATTTGTACAATATTTTCAAGAACCAAACTAAAAATTTATAAAAGTACAAAAATTACACAATTTCAAAAGAAGTTATAGCCAATATTTGGTATAGTGTTAAGCGATATTGCTTACCTGCCAATTTGCTTTCAAGTATCCTGTCTGTTTCTGACATCGTCGTTGAATTTCCAACGTCAAAAACTGACAGCTAAGTGATAGTCTCGGCAGATGTATCGTACGAAGTTGACACGTCAGCCACAAATTAAGTACTGGTTCTATAAACGTTCACGACACTTAAAGCCCATATTTTCACAAAATTTATCGTAATATTTTGACATGAATACGTCTATAAATTTACAACCATACGCGGCCATACAATTTGGCCTTCAAGTTTCGAAACTATCCGCTACACCCAAAATAAAATTATACCACTGTATAGATCAAGAATCAAAGAATTTATACTCACAAGACTGTGTGACTGTGAGTGACGCGACGACATAATATGGTAATTTTTGAGATTTGCAATTAAATATGTATATTGTATACAGTTGGAAAGGGCATCTCAAGAACAATCTAATGGTCGTAATAAAATACCCTCTGATCGAGACAAGCAGTGCCGGGAACCTAGAATGCGGCCGAGCGGATCAACGACGGTGCGAGTATATTTGCAGCTGGAGCGGCTGAAAAAGTGCAAGTAGATGATGAAATTGATAATGAACTGTATACACATATATTGTGTTTAATCGTCAATTGTTAAAAAATATTGGGCAGCAGATAGTGTACGATTCAATGCGACATTCCATTCGAATATAAGTGTGCTTTGTGTGATCGTCTATTATTTCTGCACCAACAACAGAAAAGCATTTACCGCTGCTTAAAAAAAATCCCTGAAGAGCCAGTTGGGAATTTTAAACTGTGCAGTACGTGTAAAATAAATCGCGTCACGTCGTTAAGTGGCCTTTATATGATCAATAACCGAAAAAATTTCAAGTATAAAACTTGAACACGGATTTAGTCAGGCGTCTCCTGAAATTAGAGAGATACGAGATGATTAACAGAGATAGGCCCAGCATTCGTTGCCGACACTAGTCGTCAAAGTAAAAAAAACTTTTGTAATAGTGAATTTAGATAAACTTTGTATTATACTTATTACCGCTATTTATACACAAAGCTTGGTCGCGCATTTAGAAGACATCTCTACCGATACAATCATCAAACGATCTGAATATTTGGCAATCACCAAAACTTGGATGGAAAATTCCATGCCAGTGAATGTGCCTATCTCTGATCTAAAATCATATTTTAATACCACTAAGGACAGACAAATTGCAGCTACATTATCTGTAGCGGTATCATCATCATCAAGTCACAAGACTGATGGAGTCACCAAAAATCGCAACATCAATATCTTCAATGATTGTAATAGAGTTAACGTTGACGTAGGAATTGATTCATATTCATTTTAAAATGGAAGAACTAAAAGCTGGTACAATTAAATAAGTTTTATTATACCAATAATTATTCTTTTCCCTGCTTTTATTCTAAATACATCAATAAAAATATGTTACTTAAAATATATAGTTACATAAACGTATTCACGTACAACAAACGGCCGTGTCCAAGACACAGCCACACCCATGTTTTCTTAATTTTTTTTTAACTTCGCGCTAGGTTTTCTTTACCTATCCCGCATTTAATACTTAAATAAAACCAAATAAATAGTATGTCTTTGAAATCGATTGGTCACAGATTCGATCCCCACTCGAGAAATTAAATATTTATTTAAATTTATATTTTCATTTCATCGCTCTGGTGCTAAGCGGGGCATTGAATTCCGCCACTCAACACCCAACGCCTCCAGAAATCGGCGGAAAGTGGGAAACGGAGTGTTCTAACACTAAGCTCTCTCTGCCTATCCTGCTGTGTGCGTTATAATACATTACGTTATATATTACGTTATAATATATTGTATACATAATATGCATATGTTATACACATATTTACTTTACTTTACTTATTTTTACATAGTACCTACCAACATAGTTACCAATAGGTACCAATAAATCTGTCATAATTTTATTAAATGCATAAATTCACACTGCATTTAACTATTGCATAATTTAAGCGCAATTTTAAAGATTTATGACTACTCGTACCTAGGTTATTAATATTAGACTATAAGGAAAGATTGAAGCCAGTCGTGGCGCAGGGGAACGACTATATTACTGTAAAAAGCACAAGTTTTGAGTTCGATTGCCAGTCGAGGAAATGAAATATTTAATAATTTCGCATTTCGCTAAAAATTGGTTCGCTCTGGTGTCTGGTGATTTCCGCTGCTAAACATGCAACATTTCAAAAGTTGTTTACACTACTTTATTTGCGAAATAAAGCGTAAACTAAAAAAAATACAGAACATTACTATGTAGACGAGAAATTAGAAATCTTTCACTCTATATTAATATGACTTAATGCATATTGTAATATGAGGTGTAACGTGACGCAATATACCGTGACGCAATGAGACATCTCACCGCAAGCATGATACTTAGTCTCGTTACCAGTCTGGTACTAATGAAAATCAAACCTACAATATTCACGTTTACGTTCCTATATATACAGGAATCCATGATAAATTAAAAAAAAAAATGTATTTTAAGTAAGCAAAGCTACCCATAAGGCGTAACTCTGATTCGTCTACGAATATTTTATAAGTAGGTTTCCGGGTTAAGACGTTTGTTCTGTTGAAAAGCTTTATATTCCACACGCGTTACGCGTACGAATGCTCTCTGTAATATCGTCCGTGAAATTATTTTTACGTATCGATGAGTTCGCTAGGGTTGACATTTTACGATTTTTATTTTTGCTTTTTTTATTGTGGTATTATTCTGATGTAATTTTATGTATTATTTACTTTTAACTCAATTAATTTTGAATGACGATAACATGTTAGCATATAGCTCGCATTTTGCCACAATAACGTAATTTACACTTCTTGGAATTTGAAGGAGGTGCAATCAAAGTTTGTGAGTTCCGCATATATTGGCATATTTAACTTTTTGTTTTAAAAAAAAAGCATCATTGTCGCAGCATATGGGCAAAATATATATCATATTGATCGACTTATTGATTTAAAATAACCAATTGACTTATATCACAAGAAATATTTACATAGCAGTTAATTTTTAATTTTTAAAAGGAAAATCCTTTTAACGAAAGTATTTTTTTTGTAATTTTTATTTGTTGATAATTGAAGCTAAAAATAAGCCTTATATGGCATCAAAATGTCAAATCAAAATGTTTAGATGTTCCTTCAAAGGATATTATAACAAATTATATCCTTTGAAGGAACATCTCTAATATTGTTTTCATAAGAACTTTTTCTGTTTCATTTAACATATTTATAAATGTATTTTGTGTAATTTGAAGTCTCGATAAAAATATAAGATAATGTTATTAAATGATTTAAGGCTATCGATGGTCGTAGGATCGATTGAATTGAATTTTTTAAAGCCTCGAAAAGAAAATAAAAAATATCATTTATGAGTAGCGGCCACAACCTGTATTATATTTATAATACAAATATAAAAGTAAGAATTGAACTAACAATCATAACGTTAAAACATCTATCCATATACAGATCAAATCCATAAAATTCTTCCAAATGAATTCTTAACGACTTTTTAGTAGCAAACGGAAGTCCTCTTTTTAAAACACCAATTTGGTGCAATAATTCCAGCGACGGCACGCAGTCTGCTCCGGCAGCCAGCACCAATCATTGCAATCAATTTTCCAATCATAACCAAAAGCTCTCTATTCTATACTCACTCGCCATTTCACGGCTGTCTAGTCTAGTGTACGTCACATATTTTTTAGCGTTTATAAAAATATATTTCAAACATTAAACTGATATTTTAATATTAATATTTTGAGTGTTTTTGGTAGTTTTCAAATTAATGTTATTAACTTTCTAATAGCAGCTTAAACTGTAAGCTTGTAATATAAAGTAGAACATCGTTTTATTACATATACTTTTTGTCTCTTAAATAACTTTAGAAAGGACGATTCAATAATGTTGCTGCAATATTTTTTTATATTAAAATATTAATTTCTTCGCTCTGGTGAGGCAAACTCTACAGGTAATGTCATGAAAATTCGGCGGAAAGTGGGGCAGTGTAAGAATGTCTTAACACGATGTTCCTTCTGCCGACCCTTTTGTTTGCGGGATACAGCGTGAATCTGATATAAATATTATTAAAAAATAAAAATTAAATTAGCTTCACGCTGTATCCCGCACACAGCAGGGTAGGCAGAGGGAACCTAGTGTTAAAACACTCCGTTCCCCACGTTCTGCCGAATTTTGGAGGCTTTGCGTGTTGAGTGGCAGAACTCAACGCCGCGCTTTGCCTCGACACCAGAGCGAAGAAATGGAAATATAAATTTAAGTAAATATTTCATCTCCTCGAGTGGGGATCGAACCCACAACCAGTCGGTTTTACAGTCACACTTTGTGCCTCATATTATTAATATATATTATTTTATTCTTCACATTATTATTATGCCGTTCCCCCTGTGTACCATATTCTTCGGAAAAAAGCGCAAATTTGTAATTTTTATGGTATAATTGTGACCATATACACACAACGGCAGGTACTAGCGAGGATGTCACGGTGAAAATGATGAAGAACATGCTTAGGGGATTTAGGTACGTCGACCGAAGGAATGATAAAAGAATGGCAAAAAGACTAAAGAAGGAAAAGTAAGCGGGAAGAGAGTCAAGAGGAGACCTCGGTTAACTTCCAAAGGAACAGTATCCCAATATCAGTAGATACTGGAGTAGGCATACAGCGTGAAGCTGAAAAAAATAATTAAACTATAAATTACTATTATAAAAACAAAACATAAAAAAATCCTCTCTTGAATAACATCAATAAAACCGATACTGAAACAAAAAAAACATTCGAAAAAACGATTAATAAATTATGAAGTAAATCACACAAACGAAAATTTCATTACAGAAGGAAAAACCGCATATTTTTTTCAATAAGCAATAAAGTCCGATTGTCACAAATCTTCGATACCGCTATTTATCAAGTTGTCAAAGATGCACACACCTGGGCAGATCCGATCTAATTGGTTATTGGAAATTACTTCGAGGTAAAACGACTTTATCTAAGGGTAATAAGACTTAATATAGCTTTTTCAAGAGAAATTCCCATATCACTCACATTCGGACTTATTTCTGAAATAATTAAAAGGTGTACTTTCAGATTATTAAGGATTTATACTTAAATAACTAAATGGCGTGAAAAATCCTGACTATTGATGTTTAGGTTATATAGCAGAAAACGATATTATTATAATATATCAGAGGAACAAAAAATCTAATATTTTTTAATATAGTATATTTATTTAATAAAATTATGTACCATGGTTATCTATGTACTTTTGCTATCTCATAGCCAGTTCATTGAATCCTTTACTAAAAAAACCATTCGAACTTGAATCTTTGAAGGTGGTTTGGACTGCCTCATTGGCGTTGCATACTTTCCCGTACAATAAGGTATCCAAATTTTAAAAAAAATGGTAATCTGTTGGAGCAATATCCGAGGAGTACAGTGAATGTCTAAGATATTCCGATAAAGCTCTTCTACATAATTGGGTAGCCGTATTTGTGTGGTCTAGCATTGTGGTGAAGCAGCTGTAGCGTAGAGCGATTGACCAGCCTCGGTTGATTAGCAGCCAGTATTTCCACCATGTTTTGCAATTGTGGATTGGTGGACAGATTTGAGAAAATTAATGAACAACACCGGCACTAGTCCACCTAAAATTTACAAGTCACTTTTTTGGGTCAATTGTCGCTTGAGGCAGGACTTGGGTGGCTTGCCAAGGTCTAGACGATTACGATGAACGCTTCACTTCACTCAATTCTCAGGAAACCTTTCAAGCTTTTTAATCTTTCCAATTTACTTCAAATGGATTAAAACAGATTGAGAGATTTAAGAGAGTTTTATCGCTAACACCAAAGCCTGCAGCTAACTTGGGTAAAATGAACAACTTGGGTTTCCGGCCGTCCACGGGGCTTGTTCTGCAGGTCGAAATTAACCAGAACCTAATTATTGAAACCAAAAACGCACTGTGTTTTCTTTTGCGATACAACCGCCATACACATCGTTAACCCTTCAGGCCGTTTCCGCAGCACTGGTGCCACAGTTGTACGTAATATTTCAAGTTTTCCATTTTGTCAACTGAATGACGCAAACAGAAAAAAAACAGAAGAAAAAATTAATGACGGTACCTAAATACACATATATGTGTCAATAAGAGGAGGAAGGGTCTAGCTCTATAAGCATGTGAAAGCTGCACTGTCGTCTAATAAATATTTTTTTATATGATTTTTTGATTTTTTATCTAAAATAGCGATACACTATTTTTATTTGTGTTTAGCCCATACATTAAGGGAGTTAGAGGGGTAACAACCGTAAACGTTAAAGTTTATTTTATCGGGATCTATAGAAGATATCTTCAAGCTCATTATTATATATTATTTTAAATTTTTTGAAAAATTATAAGCTGGGAAAAATTACAAGTTTATTTTATGTAACACCTTGTGAATTGACATATATACTGACATAGGAAAATTATATATGTATATAATGTGTATATTAATTAGCTTAGCATATTAAAAATAATTTATTAGAAACCATTGTAGCATTCTTAGCATCTTCATATGTAAAGACCTAATAGAACTTTGTACTTACACTTACTTAGTTATTTAGATTTCTCACTCCAAATTATAGTTTCACGCAACAAATTCACAATTTTGCAGTTCAAATTCAATCACAACCCAAACTCATCAAATTTATTAACTATCAAATTACTAAGTGTAAATATAATATTAAAGAAATAGAGTAATATAGCAAAATTAAGGCCGTCGTGGCGCAGTGGAAAACTCAAACACTATGGTTGTGGGTTCGATTCACACTCATGAGAATGAATTATTAAATATTTTCTTTACTCGCTTTGGTCTTACCAAAGACAGAGCGCGGCGTTGAATTACGCCACTTAACAAGCAATGTCTCGCACATACGGGGGTAAATTGGAAGTCATAGTGTCTTAACATTGTGTTTCCTCTGCCTACCATGCTATATGCGGTGTATTGTGTGCAGCTAAAAGACCTCACTCTCCTCTCCTCTCATTCATTTCACGCAAAGATTAACTACAGTAACTAAACTTTAAAGATATTTTTTTAATCAACAAACAATAGATTTCAATTTTACTGTACCCATCTGTTTTGCACGTTAGTTACGTGTTATTTTTTGTAGTAAACGCGATGATTGTGGGTGCTATCTCCAGTCGGGGGGTTATTTTCCTTCAATTTTTCCATTGTGGAGAAAGACAAAGCGTGGCGTTGAATTCTGTCACGAGCCGTAACCACGCAATGTCTCGAATTTGAGGGATAAGCAGACAACGGGCCGTCTTAATACTTTGGTAATGTAACAGAGTGTCTTAGAAAAATGGGAAGAATGGGAAGAATGCGGTAAAAATGGGAAGGTGCCGACGTGGTTCTACAGGGCATGGAACTTTATATTCCTAGCGCTGTAGTGCCAATCGGTGGCAAGTCACAGCCTTGGTTTGATACATCTTGCAAGCTTGCTGCCTCTAGCAAACGCGAGGCATATCAAATCTGGGCTGAGGCACTGGTTACTAAGGATCCGGAGGTGAAAACCTTAAAATGGAAGTATAACCGAGCCTCTAGGTTCTTTCAGCAGCAAATTGCCAGAGCAAGGTCCGAGCATATCGCCAAAATTAGTGGCGAGAAGCTTGAGAGCTACCCGTCCGGAATTCATCAGTTCTGGGCGCTCTCAAAGGCGGCACTTGGCAACTTTAGCCAGCCTTTGCTTCCGCCATTACGCACAGGAAATGACATCTTAGTCCACACGGCAAAAGAGAAAGCCGATCTCCTGGGCGCTTTCTTTGCCTCAAACTAGACTTTGGATGACCAAGGAACAACGCCGCCGACCATCCCACGGTGCCAGAGCTCAATGCCTGAAGTTAAGTTTAACCAAACAGCTGTTAGGCGAGCTCTGTCCTCTTTGGACATCCACAAGTCGAGTGGGCCAGATGGCATCTCTCCCTTAGTGCTCCGTTCTTGTGCTCCTGAGCTGTCACTGGTGCTAACGCGTTTGTTTCGGCACTCCTACTCAGTCGGCGTAGTCCCAGACTCATGGAAGAGCGCTCTTATCCACCCGATCCCAAAGAAAGGCGATGGGTCCGATCCATCTAACTACAGGCCTATTGCTATCACCTCCCTGCTCTCAAAAGTCATGGAGAGCATTATCAATAGCCAGCTCTTGGTTTATCTAGAGGATCACCGATTGATTAATGACCGACAATATGGCTTCCGCCATGGTCGCTCAGTTCTAGTCTAGTTTACCTTACCCATCGCTGGGCTTCGGCTATTGTAAGCAAGGGAGAGGGCCTGGCAGTTAGTTTGGACATGGCGAAGGTCAAAGGTGATCGAGTGTGGCATGAGGCGCTCCTGGCTAAACTTCCATCCAATGGGCTTCCCGAGAATTTATGCAAGTGGATCGCCAGCTTTCTCACTGGGCGCAGCATCAAGGTCGCTGTCGACGGTTTTTGCTCTAAACTTATGCCCGTGAACGCTGGCGTTCCCCAACGCTGCGTGCTGTCCCCTACGCTGTTTCTTCTGCATATCAATGACATGTTAGAGGATTCTAGCATTCATTGCTATGCAGATGATAGCACGGTGGACGCTGTTTACTCCGACCGAGCAAGTCTTTCTCGGGAAAACGTTGAACAGTGACGAAATAAACTTGTGTCTTCTGTTAAGGCATGCCTTGACAATGTCTCCTCATGAGGTGAAAGGAACTTAGTTCAGTTTAACCCCCTGAAGACACAAGTTTGTGCGTTAACCACAAAAAAAATCTCATTTATCGTATCACCAGTCTTTCAAAACACTCCCCTTACAGCCGCGCCCAGTATCAGTATATTGGGCCTTAATGTTTCGAGTGACTGCCAGTATCGCGATCATCTGGAAAGCAAGGCCACGTTGGCCTCGAAGAAGCTGGGGATTATCAACAGAGCGAGACGGTACTTCACGCCAAAACACCGTTTGGCCCTATATAGGGCCCAGGAACTGAGGAATGGCCTACCCGCGGCAGTGTTTCCAGATCGATATGACATGGGTACCTTCAAAAAGCGGATATGACATGGGTACCTTCAAAAAGCACCTGCAGCTCCTCTGGTGTTGCACGGGGTCGTGGGCGGCGGTAATCACTTACCATCCGGTGACCCGAACGCTCGTTTGCCTTGTCCTTTTCGATAAAAAAAAACCAGTTGTTTATGTGATTAGGTAGTTCAACCAAATCAACTCATCAATTCTCTTCATAACATTAGTAAAGATACATATAAAAATAATACAGAAACGTGAATATATAAGTACAATAAATAATCATTAATTGGTACTTTTTGAATTAATTTATTTTTTTAGTACTGTGACAACGGGGCAAAGCGCGACGTCGATTTCCGAAACTCCACACGCAATACCTTGAAAATTCAGCAAAGTATTGGGAACGGCAGCATCTTAATAAGAACGGAGTGTCTTAACACTAGGTTCCCATGTCGCCCTGGCTACAGTGCTATGTGCAGGAAACAACGGGAAGATAAGGATAATTTAAATTGTAAATACAATTAAGCTACTTATTTCAACTTTTATAGTATGTTTCTATATACATATGTATATGTACCCATATGTATACTAACATAGTGGGCGTAGCAGATTATGGGTAAGTATTACAGATTACAGCTACAAATAGTCTGGTGTTGTTCACATGTGTTCGAAAGACAGTGTTATTAATGGAATAAGCTTAAATAACACAAAACATTTCAAATTATTCGTGTTACCTGGTATTATGTTGAATGAAATATATAGAATTTTACTTTAGTTTAATTTGTTCATAAACTCAAAGATATTTTTTAATTGTCCATATTATATTAGGATTCAATTGTTAATTATATTTGAATTCTAAATCTTAATTATATTATCATTCAATTGTTTTTAATATTTTCAATAGCTCGCTCTGGTGTCGAGGTTCAGGGCGGCGTTGAGTTCCGCCACTCAACACGCAATACCTCCAGAATTTGAAAGAAAGTGAGAAGCGGAGTGTCTTAACACTACGCTCTGCCTACGCTGCCACATGTGATATACAGCGTGAAGATTAAAAAAAAATTAGGTATAGATCCCACTTATAGCACCATAACTATAAATATAGTACGCCATCTTGATACGTTTGATTAACATTTTCTTCCATAAATATTTTTTATAACTATGTAAGATCATTCGTTTGCTGTAAATTATAGCGTACAGTGGGTCTCAATTTGCGGCTTGTTAGTACAATATCATCAAGTCCTTGGATACAGTAGATTATAAATATAGTATTTAGTTTGTTAGGCGACGTGGGCGCTATCATTGTTTAATGTCAATAGAGATTACATATAGTGTAGTCATATAATATACAATACATACAACTACTAAATTTTGGTTATTATCTTTGATCCTAGGTAAAGCTAGAATTAACAGTTTTCTCTACCATAAGGGAGATATTGTTGTACGTTCATGTCCGTAGAATGAAATAACAGTTTAAAAAAAAATTAATCAGCTTCACGCTGTATATTCACAAAACAGTAGACAGAGGGAACCTAGAGCTAAGACTCTTTTCTCCACTTTCCGCCGAATTCTGGAGGTATTGCATATTGAGTGGAGAAACTCGACGCACCGCTTTTGCCTCGACACCAGAGCGAAAAAAATAAAATATAAAATTTAAATAATAAATATTTCATTTCCTCGAGTAGGGATCGAACCCACAACCAGTCGCGTTTACAGTCACACACTGGCCTTTAATATACCAATTTGGTGTTCAAAAATATAGTAGTAGTAGTCAAATAAATACTTTTTACGAAGTGAATGTAAACAAACTTAGGTAAATCAGAAGGAATTCGCGTCTGCTTAAAATCAAGCTTCCTTAGGAATAAACACACCGTAA